>JAYMSF010001782.1:0-11372 GCA_036897335.1 Silene vulgaris
GCGTATTAAGAATAACTATAATAGTTGGGCCTCAACCATCACCTTAAGGTTTTGGTTGAGTTGGTTCATCTATCATTATCCATTAGCAAATCAACAAATCTTCTATCCGTATTATTTTGTCCAGTTTTACTTTATTAGTCTTAATGATGTCAAATTTGACCAAGTTTTCAAACTAAATTTGTGATGGTCAAACATTAGTCGAAGCTACTTTTGTTAAAACAATGTATCTCAAACAATTGGCTGAAACAATAGTTGAATATATGACTGGCTCTGCTCTAGGCATCCTAAAACAGATGAGATGTTGTGCAGACATGGTCATGGTAAACGATATGTTTAATTCCTTTCACCAGAGGGAAGTTCTCATTTTTCTGTATGTAGTCACTTTATGAATTTGGTTGATCGGATAGCTCAAGCATTGAAATTATACTTTAAGACAATTACATTAAGAATGAATAGAGCCTTGGGCTCCATTGAAAATGGAAAAACGAAATCATATTGCAAGAACCATTTTGAATTCATTACGATTTACGATCATGTTAGGGCTGTAACGTGTTCTGTTTATTTGACTTTGCTGTAATTAATTATTGATTGACCAATTACTGTGGTTATATGTTTGGCAGTGTTGTACCCCTCTTTTTGGTAGTGTTTACAAATTTGGTTTTCGCCAGAGCTAATTGTTTGAAATAAGGCCTAATCTATTCTGCTTTTGCTTCAGGCATAACTGGCTGTCCACTGCAAGCATATGTATTCATGGGACCAATTTACTACCAGAAATTGAAACATATGGTGAGATCTTCTACCCTTTTGAGTGATACGAAATGACACTTATTTCTTGGTATACAAAGGGATAGCCTATTATAAATTGCTGATTCTTAAAGATTGTTCTGACCTCACTCTCCATGCACTAATTACATTTGTGTTATGTTTATTTGGATTTAATATGTTTGTTGCGTAGTAGCAATTGTCTTCTCATAGTACTAAACTACTTAGTGTCGCTTTCCGTCAAGGTCATGATGTCGGCTGTCGCAGCTTAATCTTGTTAAATGCGGCCAGTATTTTCGAAAAACGAGGTAAAATTTCATAGTTGTCTTGAAAGCTGGAAATAGTTACCACGGAGTATGTTATATTGGATTCACAAAATCACAAGTGTTCTGTCACATGTGGGTCTTTCATGGCGCATTTTTCCCTTACCATCTACTCCCTCCTTCCCGCTTGTATCGTTCGAATTGACTTTGGTGGTCAAACAATGTAGATTAACTTGTTATTGAATTATTATTTGAGACAAATGCCTTGGTAAAAGATTACCTGTGAAAAACTTCAATTTTTATGTTGCACATAGGTTCTGGATAAAATGCATGCAAGAGGTTTCGGTCCCCGTAGCGGGCTAACTAGGCAGCCTACTGAAGGAAAGAGTAAAAATGGAGGTAATATTGATCTGGCACCTAACTGTGAAAATGTTTCATAATAGGATTTCCTCTCACACTTGTTACATTCGCAGGACTAAGAGTTGGCGAAATGGAGCGTGATTGTTTGATTGCTTATGGCGCTAGTAATTTGATGTATGAACGTTTGATGATTTCTAGTGATCCTTTTACAGTTCAGGTAATTTTCTGTTACTCTTTTCTTTACAACTTTTATATATGCAAATAGGAGGAGTTTGCTTGAAGTTGAAAACGTTGTGGGCCGCTGCTCTCCACCCTATTAGTTCATTCATCCTATATTCATGCAACGACTCCTATGTTCACTTTGGATTACAACCTCGTGTTTTAATCATGTTTCCATATTATGGAAGTTCCACATCTCAATTTTCTTATCTAAATTCTCGAATTTGATACTCCTTTCGATGTAATTTGTTAATACAATTTATATAGAACTTCTAACATAACTCCTGCTTTTAAAATTCTGCGTTCTACAATGTATTTATGTACCAACACATGTTGCAATTTTTACTCTTTAAAAGTAGAAGTTTCTCTTGCGAAACAATTTTTTTTCTTGCATTGCATTGACAAATATTGCATCACATTATCCACACCCCTCAGATACTATCTTCCCTGTTTCCCGTTACTTTTTCTTGTTTTTTAATTATTCCATTTAAAGCACCATTAATATCCTCGATTTTAGATAAATGGAAAATAATAAATATAGAAAGATAGGAACAGACAATTCATAGCCTTGAATTCGGTCCTACAAATTTGGGTTTAGAATAGATTTTAAGGCTTTTTTTATATCCAAACCTAGCAGAAGTAGATTCGCACACCTAATTAATGGGTGGATTAAACCCCGACAACCTTGCGTAAGTGCTAAGTTTACTTTTTTGCATCTAGCAGCCGATGACTAAACCAACGATTTACGTATGTCTCAAACCTAGATTGATATTCAAACTTCAAAGTTCAAACTACATATTCTACTTTTAATATTCTCGTATGTGGCTGTAGCACGTTCTTTTTATGTCTTGGTTATTTATGACATCTTCTTGGATTGTCCTTCTCGACAAATATCTTTTAAATGATAAAAATGACATTGTTGTGTGCAGGTTTGTAGACTGTGTGGACTGTTGGGGTACTACAACCACAAGTTGAAGGCTGGCAGATGCAGTGCTTGTAAGAATGGTGACAACATATCGACCATGAAGTTGCCGTATGCGTGCAAGCTCCTCTTTCAGGTAAAATATACCCTTTTTTTTTTTTTGACAGCAAGGTAAAATATACTTGGTAGTAATTATTGCCAACATTTTTTTTTCAAGAGTTCTTACATAATTTGGGTGTTGAACCTAGAAGACACACTCCAGCTTATATATTCTCATGCTGAAAAAAATCCTTCGAAAATGTAAAATTAAACAAGTTCAACCTGTTTTGTAGGGGCTTCAACGTTGATTCTTAAATTTCAATAACATTTATGGCATATACTTTATTTTAATGCAGGAACTGCAATCCATGAACATTGTTCCTCGTTTGAAGCTAGCTGATGCATGAGCCTTGCTGATTGAATACTGTGGCAACCTGACAGGGGTGAAGAGAGTAAACCAGAACAACGTATATGTTGATACAAGCCATTATTAGCTGCCTCTTCACAATTCATCTTTAGAGACGCAACTTGTGCATTGTCAATTTTATAAAAATAAATAATCGTTTAAGGCAAATTTATGATTTTGTGTGTACCAAGAAGTACCATGTGCAAAGAGATGCTCAAGCTTGCTTTCGCCTTTCAGTACCAAAAAAGTACCATGTCTCAAATCAATAATACCAAGTACCGCGTGCAAAGCCTGCAGGGCGAGTTGACGGTAGAGTTTTTCATTTGGGGGACAATGTTCATACATCATACATTCATACATTCAGCCATAATCAATAAATGGGCGGTTAACTAATCTACCGAACCTTACACCAAATTGATTATTACATAGCATTCAGCTAAACCCTTTGAGAGACATTGCATACAGACTCGATATACAAAATTTGACAAACATTATAACCTAGACCATTGACAAAAGCATACTCACCAAAACTCCAAAGCAGTCTAGTTAGCAGTAGACTAGTAGTACCACACGTCGAAGGCTCAGTTGGGTTGATCAGGGGGATCACAAGAATGCGGACCTTTTGATAATGACCACCTAAATAGAGGGATTATTTTATGTTTATTATAACCATAATGAGCAATTCTCACGTTCCCGTGGGCCACATGGCCTTAGCAACACGGTTAAGCTGCAGCCAATTAAAAAGTGTGCATCAGCCAATTTAAGTAATACAAAAGAGAACCAAAATGCCTGTGTATACCAATGAAAAGGGACGAGAATAGCAAATGCAAACGTGGTTCATCAGTCGCTATACTGATGACATGCCTGGCCAATATTAAGCCTTATCTTGGGGATTTGACAGATCTATGGCAACTGCCACAGAACCATGGTATTAGATACTGGCCCTTAGGCAATGTATAGACCAATAATTGAGGATTTTTAACAAGTAATATTCAGCCAACACAGTTTGCATAGAACTTGTACTTGATATTTTGCATTGAATTGAGGGTCCACGGTATCAACGGCTCGTATAACGCCAATTATCAAGTGTGTCGGTCAAATATCTTAATATCAACTGTTTTTTTAGAGATCCTCTTTACTAATTAAGAAAATAGCAGCGGATAAGCTTGAGGTATAACGTATGTATTGCTTATGAGACAATACTCAATACCAGGGCCGACCAGGCTAACAAATGGCTGGTATGACCAATAATAAAGCAAGGTGTATTAATGATATTTTTTCTTGCCATCGTGTCATAGCTACATCATCAACCATTGAATATTACTGGAGTCACGACTGATATCTCATTTTAACATCATGCAGGCATGCACACAACAGCCTTGTCCGGTTGTCCCTTTCAAAGAGATAAGTTGTTCCCCTAGATCGTCCCTTTCTTTGAGCTCCTAATATGTTAAGGCCACTTCCTTCATTAACACTTCTTATTCAGCTAAAAAGAATGCATGAAATGATGTGCAGGAAGCCTAACACAAAGCGGTAGGGGAACAAATAATTCAGACTGCACAAGCATAAGATTTGCTACCCCCATCCCATTTATATTATGCCCATTTGACTACGGATCATAATTAAGATTTAGTGATGGAAAATCATTGTTATCCCCTTAAAAAATTGCATGTAGAGATACCATATTACCCTAACCTTTGTCGTTCAGATCAACAGAAAGACTGAAATTCTTCAGATGATTTTGCTTCGTCTCAAAACCTGTATGGGGAACCCCACGTTGGCTTGTAGTACTAGTATTGCTCTCAGAACTCTGTCTGCTAATAACTGGTGACATGTCCGGGCAAGAAGAAGTTCCAATTTTCCTCTTCATCTTGAATTTCCCCCTAAAATTTCAGAATAACCGAAAAAAGTACTCATCACAAACAGATACAATATGCGTAAGAAATAAAAGTATTCAGGTCAAACAAGATACCTATCTTTTCTCTTTTCTAAGTATCTCTGCAATGAGACCTTCCTGTTTGTCTGGCCTTCAACATCTGACATGCAGTAGAAAAGTTGGCATAACCTCAATGTGTGAAGCGAAGGAAAATATGATTCTAAACATCAGATTTATGTAAAGCCATAGTTCTTCAGCGGGATACTAGGACACTGTAGATATATTAAAATTCTAGAAGTAGACTAGACCATAAATATTTGAACAAATAGCATGGCGGCTTTATTGATGTTGTTGCTGTTATTGTCCAGAGAATTAATTTAGTATTTCTCCAAACGAGAAAAAGGGATCTGACTTAGTGCATCTCTAATACAACCAGTTGATTCCCCATTTGAGAGGGGAGAGAGTAAGAAAAAGATACTCCCTTTATCCCAACCATTTGCTCACTACCTTTGATTAAAAATACTCCTCACGAAGAATAAAAAGGATAAACTGAATGGGATGGAGGGAGTAAATGCTTTACTTCACCAGTAACAAATTCAATCCAGCAATTATTGATCAAATTCATCTCCTTTTATAAGTTATTGGTTTTAAATGCACAAAATTGAACAGTTATATCAGGGTTGATACTACCTGCTAGCATGGACCGGAAACTTGGTGCAACTGGAGTAGCCAAACTAAGTTTAACATTTGAATTAGGTTGTTGACATGGAGCGTTCGCATTTGGAAAGTACTCATCATTTGGCTCATCCTCACAAAACTGAATAGGACTAGCTGCCAGATGCATTATCGAACATGCCTGCTGTAAAAGCTAGGAATATTAGATGAAAAAACGAGCATGAATAACAACAACGTTTCACTGATTCCCACATCCTGTCATTGTTTTCCAAATAGAGGGAGTACCTTATCAACAGGGATTCCGTCACTAACATTGACCTTGCCACTATAGAAAATTGTTATTTGATCAACTTGTAAATCGGGTGGATTTTTGCATCTGCTGAGAAAATAATGACAAAAGGAAGTAAATGGTCAGTTCCATTCGAAATAAGAAAAAGGTAAGAAGTCAGTACAAGGAGCAAGTCCAAAACAAGGGGTGGAGGGGAGGGAGATGAAATGTTAACGCTTTCCTTACAACGGAAATTGTCCCCCTCCATTTCCCTCCCCAACACGCCACTGCCACTCTTTTAAGGCGTAAATCTCTAACGAGCCCCCACCCCAATGAAAGTAAATAAGTACAATATCTTAGCCCTGCAACCAGACAAGCAAGAACATGCACAACTAATAGATGACAAAAACCTGTCGGTATCGTGTTGGATGTCATCAGCACGACACTCCCCTTTTCTCAAAAAGTCCAAACCTTCTGGCCCTTCGTGCTGATTCGGACATCTTTCCTCCCCCAACTCTGTCTCTGACTCTTCTATTTCAGCTGGACTTCGATCCTTTACCGAGCAAGAAGTATTAGAATTCACCTACAAATCACATGAAAAATTCAAAATATACCATTCCAGCGGATATGTTTATGCTTCATTATAGCGTAAATTCAGGAGAGTGATAAACCTATCATAATCAAAGAACTCAGATACTCGGATGAATATTTAAAATATGGTTCATTAAAATCTTGCTGATAGAAACCATTGACTAAACATTAAAATAACGCAGAAGGCAATCAACTTAAGCATCAGCTACACCCAAATTCTTTTCAAGCTAGATATATACTTCCTTTGATCCTCCCATGTCAAACTTTCGAGCTACCAAAAATGACTTTAAATGTTCATATTGGAGTAACTTTAAACTAGGCCAACGTAACAGCTTCTCTAGATTCTTTCAGTTAATTAAATTGTTTCACAAACTTACTACGCTTCTTCACAAACTTGTTGAGTTATTTGCAACTTGTTAGACTACTTCCCAAACTTATCAAGCTTCTTTACAAAGTTACTAAGCCAGGAGTAAAGCTCCTCGTGAAGGTATTGAGCTACTTTACATAGCTACAGAGCTAATATTTGAGCTCGTTTGTAAACGAGTTGAGCTCTTTACAAACCTACAATCGAGTTAACTCTTTTATACAGGAGGCGAGCTCCTTCACGAAGTTACTAAGCTCGAAAAGCAGTTCAACTCTGTACCTTAACAAGAGCACTAATAATTCAACCCTTGAAAACTCGAGAATACTCTAATTCTCACTACTCAATCAATTAACAGGCAAAATACAAAAACCTAAGCATATACAAAACCAGCATAGTAAATAAAACAAATAAACGGCAACAAACACACTGCGATACACATTAATCACCCACAGTGACAGCAGAATTAGCGGTTTTGACAGCCGCGAAAGCTGGAGAAGAATCAAGCAGCGATTTAAGCATATGTATAACCAGCATTTAAATAAACTAAATAAAAAACAACAAACACACTGCGTAACACATTAATCACTCACAGTAACAGCGTAATTAGCGGTTTTGACAGCGGCGAAAGCTGGAGACGGATCAAGCAACGATTTAAGAGAAATAACTTGTTGAATCGCCTGAGATTTGTTCCACGAAGGTCGTCTCATACCTATATATACAAAATACAACAACAATTACCAAATCAAAACGCAATTACTGCTCATAATATACTCCATTAAAACACGAAGCTCCATTAATGGCGGAAAGAAGAAAGTTAGTTAGTAGTTACCTTTTTCTTTGAGAAAACGACGGCAATCTTCGCGAGTGAGTTGACAAATGTCGTCTTCTGTGAGGTCGTATACCGGTTTGTATAGGACGGATTTGACGGCAGGCGACGCCGTTGCGGTAGCGGTGGCGCCGCCGTTCATGGCGGCGGTCGCGGTGTAGAGAGAATATGAAGAGAAAGAGAGAGTGGGAAGTTCAACTGTTCAAGTGAGGGTAGTTGGGACACTTCACCCTAAGCTGACACGTACTGTCTAATTTTCAACCACCAAGTTATAGAATGAACCGTCTTTCAACGTAAAATGGTTTGTTAATTGGTTAAAAATCGTTTTTATTGTTTCCTCCATCCTCATTTGTCTACGTACTCTATTTTAAAGTTTTTCATTTATTTGTTTATCTTTTGATTTTAGGTAGGTTAATTTTTATGAGTAACTTGATTACACATTAATTATGTTCATTTGTTATTCACCAACTAGCACTACAAATTGATAATCTATACTCCTCAAAAATTGATAAAATATACTCCCTCTGTCTAAATCTCCCTTTGACTAACATGCCTTTTACATTATTTTTGTAACTTAGGTATGTATCCTCAAATAATGTAAATGTCTCGCATAAAACGTCAATGTGATAATTAAGTGTAGCGTGGTGGCTGAGATCGTCAGAAGGGGCAAATAAACCAATGTTGTTGTAGGTGTGAAGAAGGGGTTACATTGGGATGCGGTTGTACTTCGAAATGAGGGGGTATGTGAAGGGGTCGACTAGTCCAACATTTGGTGACTAGTAGGAATGTTAATGAGTGAAGTCAGGGACGAGCGTGACCTTACTCAGCTTGTGCTAAAGGAAAGAAAAGCGTTTGATATGGTAATATGAATATATAGGCATGATAAATGTTTTTATAAAATAAAAACAAAATATTATTATTTCATCACACAGTCCGAGCTGCTCGAGAGTTTTTCGAGACGAGCCAGCATCCGTTGGGCTTAACTCATTAAGTTATCGAATTGAGTCCGAGCTTGAACCTAGCTCGCACGAGCCGAACTTGAGCTGATCGCGAGTTATCTCGTCTCATTATCACCCTTATACGTAAGTGTGGAGCGAATAAAAACTAAAGCTATAAACGATAATAGTTAACAATTTGGAGGATAATGAGAACATATATCGAATGCAAGATAAAACATATTCGATCTAATCTTAAATGTTATTTACTCCGTATTTTAGTTTTGATAACTTTAGTTGGTCTCTTGTTCATCGCGAAACCAGTAAAATCAGCATAACTCTTCAGTGAATATGTTTTGCATTTCACAAATTCTCAATTAAGACGGAACTACCCATCTTAAGCTTAAAACGGGTGAAGTAATGTTCCATTTGCATAATAGTATTGCCAATACATTTTACTTTTTGTCTTATCCTGACAAATGGATACTACTTGACCCGTTTTAACTATATCCGTCTTAAAAAAGACTTATTGTTTACATTTTTATTGGTGATTTTCCTTGAATTTACTTTTTTTGTTTTGTTTTTTTTTGGTACCTAACTAATTATTAAATTCAATTTCGTGCCTAAAAAACAAAAAAGCGAGCTTAAAAAAATGGAAAATGATAATAGTCAACTAACACGAATAAATAACTTATTAAACGTGTTTTATTTCACCAAAACCCGCGAAACCTTCCGAAACCCGCGACCGAGTTACATTGACTTACCAGTTACCACCAACCCAACTGAGTCGAATCGGTTACCGACACTCAACTCGGACGAGTCCCATCAGCCATCAATGGGTGGCACCCCTTCGACGCCGCAGAAACTGAGTCACGTTCCCGACGACTCGGCCGCGTCTCTCATTACCGCGTTCGTCGGCGAAAAAACATTTCCATTGACGTCGGAATTTTGGCAGAAATTGCTCGACGTACCTCTCGATCAACATCAATGGCCTCCTCATCGTGTTCGTCAAGCTTGCGAATCCCTGGGTTTGATTTAATTGTTTTGCTCGATTAATTATTCATCGTATTCTTCATTATTTTGATGAATTTCTGTTCGAGTGAGATTCATTTCTGAAAATTTACGTATTGTGTATTAATTTCTGTTCATTTTGATCATCTTAAGCTCGTTTTATTGCGGAATTTAGGTTGTGTACTTGTGTTGATGTTTAGGAGGGCGTTGATTTGTTTACATCTGAGTAGAAATAGCTTATATGAATCTGATGATGTGATCTAGGTGTTTCGTTTTTATGATATAATATGTGCGTATTTGAGTTTTCGACATTGTCGGAAAAGCGAGAGTTGATGATACTATATGTGTGTTTGGCTCGGCGTATTCACCATTGCAGGTTACAGTTTGATCATCTTAAGCTCGTTTTATTTAGTAATGTATGTTATGTTGATGTTTTGGAGGATTTTGTTGCGGTTGGCGTGATTTATTGATATTTAAGTAAAAAAAAGGCTTATATGAGCTTGATAATGTGGTTCTAGGTGTTTAGGCTCTGTGATATGAAATGCGCGCGTTTGAGTGTCTCACATTGTAGGAGAAACCAGAGTTGATGATATTATAGATCTGTGTATGGCTGGATCTCCAGCTCTTTTAATTGCGTAATGTATGATGTGTTGATGTTTAGAAGGATTTCGTTGCAGTTGGCGTTGATTGCTTGATATTTAAGTAGAAAAGCTTATATGAACTTGATAATGTGATCTAGGGGTTCACACTTTGTGACATGAAATGCGCTTATTTGAGTGTTCAACATTGTATAAAAGGCGAGAGTTGATGATAAAACTTAGTTAAGTTTTACGTCTACCAGAGTTTCAATATGCAGCGGAATAGCTCCCCTATCATTATAACAATGTCAATGAATGCTCTGATCATTCTAACACAATGCTTCTGCATCAATTGATGATATTACAGCGGTGTTTGACTGGTGTATTCACTGTTACAGATTACAATGTGTAAGCGACAATAACGGCATAATAGAATAAGTTCAAATTGATTTGTGCTTTGCTGGGGTTCAAGTTGCGCTGTTTTATTCCTACTTTCCTTTCTGCAGATATATACTTGTGACACTGTTGTGCCATATGCATTGTTTCCTTTGATGCCTGGTTTGATGGTTTTAAACCCCGTTGTTAAAGGGTATGGAGAGTCCAGAGCTAAAACTGAAACTGCATTTTTTATGCTCCCTTTTGCAGTACAGAACAACCAGTATACAAGGCACCTGGTGAAGCTCTTGATCCACTTTGCATGCTGTTTGCAAGATTGCACTTCAGTTTCTGATGCTTCATCCATTGCTTTTGCAAAAGCTTTGAACGCGACGTACTTGTCATCTGTATTTTTGAAATATTCTATAGAAAATAGCCAGACAGATAATTTTGAAGACTTGTACTTTGCTTTGGATGATAACGAGGTTGTACCAAGCGGATTTTCAAAAGGTATAGTTATTGACTTCAGTGATGTGTCAGATCTATGAATGTCCTATAGACTGTAGATGTTTTAGTGAATATCTTCCACCTGCGAAGCCCAAAAATATATGGAGTAAATAGTTGTCAAGTTGTGTAGCTTAGGAGTACATGTTGTGCCTATACCTGCAAATTTGCAATGGTGAACTGAAACTAACTTTGTGTATATATTTAAATTTACGTCCTTCCTAATTATTGGGAAATCATAAAAAAGGGGAAATCAAGGTATTAAATATGGATTTTAGTCTTGATCCCAGAATAGGTTCTTGCAGTTTATTCAAGAGCATCATTTCTTATGTTTGAGGAAAGAATTGTCGCAGACTTGACTGTATAATTCCCCTAAATTGCAGATCAGAGTGTTGAAA
>JAYMSF010001783.1:0-11370 GCA_036897335.1 Silene vulgaris
TTTTCATCAAATTGAACCTATTACAAACATATCCACGCAAATTTTCTTTAGAATATGTGTTTATTTTTCCGCGAAAACCGAGGGTGTCACAAGAGTTTCACACATCAGCTTCTTAATCTTTTCAAAAGACTGTTGAGCAGCCCTAGTCCATTCAAAATCCCCTTTTCTCATGCACTCTGTGATAGGTGCAACAACTGAACTGAAGTTCTTGATGAACCTCCTATAAAAAGATGTCAGACCATGGAATCCCCTCACTTCTGTAATTGTTTTTGGGACATGCCAGGTATGTATTACCTTGATCTTTTCCTGCTCAACAGATATTCCTCTCCCATAACTTAGGTAGCCTAGAAAAGCCACTTCTACCACCATAAAAGTGCACTTCTCAAGCTTGCCATATAGCTTTTGCTCCCTGAGAAATTTAAAAACTGCTTTCTAGTGTGACAGATGCACATTTGGACTGTTGGTGTAGATGAGTATATCATCAAAGTAAACTTACAGCAAACCCTCCAAGGCAGGGTTTTAGCACTTCAGTCATCAATCTCATGAATGTGCTTGGGGCATTAGAAAGCCCAAATGCCATGACCAACCACTCATATAGACCATGCTTGGTCTTAAAAGCAGTCTTCCATTCATCATTTTTCCTTATCCTGACTTGATGACACCCTTGTCTAAGGTCTATCTTGGAGAAGACCCTAGCTCCACTGAGCTCATCTAGTATGTCATCCAATCTTGGAATGGGGAATCTATAATATTGTTGATGGCTCTACTGTCTGTATACATCCTCCATGTCCCATCCTTTTTTGGAACAAGTAATGCAGGCACTGCACATGGACTCAATGACTCTCTCACAAAGCCCTTAGCCATTAACTCCTCAATTTGGTGCTGCAGCGCCTTGGTTGCTGTGGGATCACATCTGTAAGGTGGCCTGTTTGGCAGCACAGAACCAGGTAAAAGGTCTATGTGGTGCTCAATCCCCCTAAGAGGTGGTAATCCACTAGGCAACTCATCTGGAAAAACCTCTTTGTATTTCTGAATAAGAGGTTCAACCTCTGGAGGCACATCAGTGTTCTCCTCTTTTCTGATTTCCTTTGATAGCAGAATTATCACAGGTTGCTCTTGCTTAATTTCTTTGATCATAGCTGCCTCTGATAAAAATAGCACACCCTTCATCTCTTCAGGCATATTAAGACTCCCATAATTTCTTTGATTTGGTGTCAAAGGAGTGTGACTTTCTTGCCATCATGCTTGAAACTGTAAACATTATCCTTACCTTGGTGAGTAGTGTTCCTATCAAACTCCCATAGTCTCCCCAAAAGTAGATGGCAGGCATCCATAAGGAGCACATCACATAACACTTCATCTTTGTATACTTTTCCAATGGAAAAAGATACAATACATTGCTTGTCAACCTTCACTTCTGAGTAGCCCTTGTTCTACCATCTCGACTTGTATGGATTTGGATGGTCTTGAGCGGGTAAGCTCAGCTTGCTGACTAAAGTGGTGGAAGCTACATTGGTATAGCTACCTCCATCAATAATCATATTACACACTCTCCCTTGAACTATACACCTGCTTTTGAAGATCAGAGATCTTTGGTCAACTTCTAATGGAGCTTGTAGTGAATGCATGACCCTCCATAGGACCAAACTGTGCCCTGTGTCAGGGTGAGCTACAATTAGCCCTTGGCTTGACCCCTTTTCCGTCTCTATTTCTTCTAAGACCAGAGTTTCATCCTCCTCATACTCAACTAGGGCCTCTCTTTCCCATTCTTCTATCGCCATAGTTATAAGAGCCCTATTAGAAGGAAAGTCCTTCTTAAAGTGAGCATAACCTTGGCAGTGAAAGCTTTTGATCTTATCCCTGGGCAACAGTGTACTTGCTTTTGGAACCATGGTTGCTTTTCCCTTATCTTTTGCTGGTTGGTTTATTGGGTTGGGTGTCTCATTAATCCTCACAATAGTGTAAGGTTTGAAAACTGGTATGGTAGGAAACTTAGGCACTACAGGTTTCACCTTTCCCATTTTTTCAACCCTCAAAGCCAAACTAACAGTTTCATCAAATGACCAAACTTGCTGCATCCTTACTCTGCTAGAAATCTTATGATCTAAACCCTCAACAAACCTAGCAATCTTTTGCTCAAGTTTCTCAGTAATTTCACATTGCAGGGTCAACTGCTCAAGGTTCCTAAGATAGGTCTTAACAGCTCGCTGGTCTTGCTTTAATTAAGTCACTTTAATGAACATATGATGTGTGTAGTCTTTGGCTATGAACTTCTCCATTAATTTATTTTTCAATTTAGCCCAAGACTTGACTGGTTCTTTACCATCTCTAATTTTCTGGTGTTTCATGTTTTCATACAAGAGAGATGCATATCCTTTGAGTTTTAAAATGGAAGCCTTAAAGGCTTTTCTATCATTGTATCCTTTAAACTCAAACACTCTCTCAACAGATCTAAGCCAGTCTAAAAGATCATCAGGATTTAAACTACCATGGAAGTCAGGGATGTCTACCTTTACATCTTTGTCTCGAGTCATGTAGATTTCTTATTCCAGCATAGAGTCATCTGACTGTGAGTTAAGATCCTCTTCCATGTCATGGATCAGCTGCCCTCTTCTTGCTCCCATGAAGCCTCTACCTCTGACTCTTCCTCTTTGGGGTGGTGGTCTTCCTCTATATGGAGTGGGAATGTTAGCCATGACAATATTGATGCCTTCCAGTGTCACATGAACCAAATTGGTTAACTTATCCATCTTTGCTTCCATTCCTACTAACCTCTCTTCACTAATTGGGTTGTTTTTTGTAGCTGGTAAAATGAACTCATTTTCTCTCACTTAGGACTAACACAAGATGGAATTGTGTTATAACTTGGCTCCTAAATACCAAATTTGCAGTGTAATAAGGCGGGCTTGACAGAAATTGGAAATTCCTGACAATCAGCAAATTATAGAATTTCTCATATATGCAATTAACTTTCTAATTAGAGTAGAAATAGGAAATGACTTCTAAAAATCATGAAAATTTAGGACAATTTAGTTAAGAGATTAAACTAAAATTGTGAAAAATTTCAAGATTTGTTATGTATTCTAAGTATTTTTAATAAATCGAGCAACAGACTCTGACAGACAGGAATTCTAACAATTTTACTTAGGATGTGGGACTGCTTTTATGATTTTTGTGAGATGATAAAATTTGGGATAAAATTGTCAAATTAATCCTCAAGCAAGCACATAAGATTAGCTTAACAATTTGGGAGTCTAAAATTTATTTAATCAAGCAAGCACAGACCAAATCAATCTCAGATAAACAATGTGACTCAAAACAGTTCAAGCAAGCACAAACTTGTTCTAAGACACCACCAAGTCCTTAATCACCTTCTAAGCAAGCACAAGAAGATATGAAGCCTAACTTACAACTAAGACTCATCAAAGTTAATAAGATTTTCAATTTTTGAGAGAAATCTCAAGGTTTTTTATTAATCAAGTCTGAGTCTTACAATTCAGAGGAAATGGTTTTATATAGGTCCTCCTCTTGCTTTCATTACATCAAACCCTAAAGATCTCTCATCCAAGGGCCAGAAAATGTTCTTAGGAAACAAACAAACAAACATAAGAAAATTTATTACAAACGGATACAAATGATATTAAAGCAAACTGAGTTGATAAAACAAAAGAGCAGCTGTGATATTAACAGGTTCTGAGTTCTCTTTTGGCTTGGCTTGTGAATGGGCCTCAGTCTTGTTCCAGGCTTATCTTGCTGATCAAGGCGGTATCATAAATCTGTGGAAGCAAGGCCAAAAGGTCTTCAAAGCAATTCCCTAAATTTCTGGCCAAAATGGCAATAAAATTTATGCAGAAATGTCACATGTTGCTGCTTGGTTAAGTTTAAATTTCTGTGAGAAGCAATGCTGGCCTTGCCTGGCCTGGCTCCTTGGGTTAATTAAGGCTTAGTTGAAAAAGGATTAAGCTAGCCAGGGTGGCTGCTGCTGGTAGGACTGATGCTGGCTTGCAGAAATAAAATTGAATTTTGTTGTGGCTTGCTCTTTGCTGCAGTGGCCTGGTCATTGCCTGGAAAATCTAGGCCTTTGCTTGGCAATTGCAGGCCATGGCTAGGCTGAGTCTGGCTATCATGCAGGACATCAAGGCCATGGTCCTTAGTTCCTGCTACACAAGCCCTAAGCACTAGTCATATAAGCTTATCAATAGATCTATTTAATTAACGTGAGTTGTTACATTCGTGGTATAATAACTAATACACGTTGGTGAACTATTGATTGTGGTAATCTTGACATAGCGTTTGGAAATCATTATGTGACTTTATTTTTAATTTTTCATGCAACTTATTATGTGACTTTATTTTTGTTCTAAACAAAAAAATTATGAATCACTCTAGCTTATCAAGCCAAATATTAATGTTATTATTTTCGTGCATATTACTTCCCTTTTATCGAGGCACAAATAATCTTAACACGCCATACATATTTTTACATAGCTTCAATACCTAAACAAAACCCCCATTAATAAACAACATGAGAGTCATTTTAAACTCAAGACTAGTGTAAAGTTATTAATTTGTAAGCCTTACAAGGGTAAATGAAGCATGGCTACCTAGTCTTTCTATGCTAGTCAAACACGTTAAAGTTCTGTTATCGGCACTGCCTGTAAAGCATCTAGATGATTGAGGCGACAAGTTCCGAGAAGTTGTTCAGGAAGTTCGTCGTCCGTGTTTGCCTGCGTACATAGTTGGTACAATTAAACGCGAAATCAGACAAATTTTATGATAGATATTACCTTAATTGAAAGGCAAGATATATAAAAAACTCAAGTTGCATTATATGATAATTTTTTTTTTGCTATGATTAAAACTTCAATTTATTACGTTTGTCGTTTACGTTGGAAATAGAAGAAGCTATCAGTCTTATGAGCAGTGAGCCAGAGAGTGTACCTCTAACAGGAAGGCCATTTCGATAACCAGGTGGTTAAGATACCCAAGAACAAGATTAACCACTCCTCTTGCTACTGTTGATCACCCAATATCAACGTCAAGCTGCAATAACAGATAAAGATATTATAAGCACATTCTAACACTACAAATGTATATTTTTAATATATCTTAAATCAATGCTGGATTTTTATATGGTTGGGCAGGGGCCAAGCCACTTTATAAAAATGCAACCCCAACCCAACCTGCCTATGTCTTCAGGCTAACGTTTTAGAGGCCTTGCTTATGACAAGAGATAGGCCGATTAAGGTCTCGAGTTTAGGGCCCAACCTTAATCTAGTCAGTGGTCAGGTCTACTCAATAATGTACTCCTAATAGTTTTAGATATGTATCGAAGTCTAGTATACCTTTGTTAGTGAAATAGTCGTGATACACGTCTCTAAAGCCTAGAAATTGTTTCATTGTTCATTCACTTTAGATTGAATTTTAAGCTTTTAAAAACAACCCTTTAAATCCATGTTACTTTGATCTTTTAGCAAATCTCTCTCTTTTTTTTGGTTTAAATGTAAGTATTATAAACCGATGAGTAAAAATGTACAAACCTAATCGAGGGATAACAGGCCAGTTTGGGCCGTTAACCCGACCGAAGACAACAAAAACCAGATAGACCGTGTCTATCCGACTCCAACCAAAAGACAGCAACAACAAGATACAGTTACAACGATGAAAACGATGAAAACTCTATCGCACTTCTTCATCTTCCCCTAAACAACAACATTCTCATCACCCTTTCCTCCATCTCAATCATTCCCAAAACGATCTTCATACCACTGTTGATC
This sequence comes from Silene vulgaris, assembly GCA_036897335.1. NCBI lineage: Eukaryota > Viridiplantae > Streptophyta > Magnoliopsida > Caryophyllales > Caryophyllaceae > Silene > Silene vulgaris. The sequence continues at coordinate 5,778 of JAYMSF010001783.1, forward strand.
TTTTGTACATAGCGGCATTTTTAATCGAGTCTGAATTCGCGATCTGATTTCCCCAATGATCCTCAAATCCTCTCAGGTCTCTCAATTACTCCATCTATACGAGCTTTGTTCCGATGATACCAGATGTGATAGAGCCCTGCCATTATCACCGTTATGATGATATTTCATTGCATCCTTGTCCCTCTTCTACTCATTCCCCATTTCAGGCTATCCTCATGAGGTATGTTCATCTTAATCCTTCGATTAATTCCTGTTAATACATTTTTTTACTAAAAGTACGCCCGGAGAATAGATGAATCTGCGTCTCCTCTTCTTGAGCACAGAGGCAACACATCGCCTCATCACGAATCCCCAATCTCTTAAGTTTTGATTTTGTATTTAGGGATTCATTAAGGATTATCCAAGTGAAAATGATATGTTTTGGGAGTGACCAATTGTTCCATACCATTTTCGCTCATCTGACCTTCGGATGTTGCCCTCTCAACCACATATAACATCCTTTAGCAGTGTAGGAACCATTACCAAAGCACCACTGCCCATTAATATAAGCAGCGGCCAGATCATCTCTGATTTTACACATTCTCCTCCATGACCAGCTCGACTCATTGCTAGGCCTATACTTCATCCAATTGTTGTTTTTTATGTAGACTTGATGGACCCATTTGACCCAAAGAATATCCTTTTTTCTTGCAATCCAGTCAACCAGCTTCCCCACCATTGCTTTGTTCCAGAGGATCGTAGCTGGTCCCTTAACCCCAAGCCTCCTTCCTCCATTGTTCTGCAGACCTTTGCCCATGCCACCAGAGGAGCCCTCTTGTAGTCTATATCGCCATCCCACAGGAAGTTCCTACATATGGATTCAATTTTTGAATGACTCCCTTTGGTATGAGGAATATATAGGCCCAGTAGGAGTGCAGAATAGAGATAATAACTTGGATAATCACTAATCTCCCTGCATAAGACAACTTTCTAGTTCCAATCCCATGAATTCTACTACATACCTTATCAATAAGTATATCACAGTCCTTCTTCTTGAGTCTCATGGTTTGAATAGGCATACCAAGATACTTAAATGGGATTGCATCCTCTTTAAAGCCGAAAACACTCAAGATTTCATCTTTTAAGCTCTCAGCCACTCCATTAAAATAAGCATGAGACTTTGAGGGACTGACCTTGAGCCCTGAAGTTTTAGAGAATGTATTAAAGGCCTTGAGTACTAGCATCATAGAGCTTGCATCCCCTTTGCTAAATCTCTCTTAGAGTCACAATATCTGTCTTAAAATGAAAATGGGTTAAGTATATACGTTCCTAATTTCATAGATATGACAAACATTTTAGAGTTTTTCTATATATAGTACCCCTATGTTTTTGAGTTTTCTACCTAATGCCCCGTGGTACACCTAACTTTCATATATGAGTTTTCATTAAGTTTAAACACTTAATTATCTACTAATTATATTAGTTAACTTATATAATAACCTATTCTAATCTCTAATTCATCTCTTATCCTCACATCCACCCTAACCTAACCCACATCTCCTCTCCCACTTTCGCACCACCTACACACCCTCTCCCACCCAAACCGACGTACACCAATGTTCCACCATCGGCTCACTCCAACAATTTTAGCTTTGGACGACTATAAAATGGCGACTGCACAGACCATCGCAAATCAGCGACTGAAATATTCAATCGAGCAACTCATATTATTCGTGAAATTGGCGACGACACAAATCCGTACTGGAATTGATATTGGCGACTGAAAATAAGGTTGGCCGACCGAAATCAGTTGCCAATTTGGCTACTGAAATCAGTAGCCAATATGGCTACGGAAATCAGTTGCCAAATTGGCGACCACACAAATCCGTACTATTGTTGATATTTGCGACTGAATATAAGGTCAAATTTGGCGACCAAAAATATTCCAGTCGCCATTTCGGCAGACACAGACAAAGAAAGGGTTCCCACCTCCCTCACGTAGTCACATTTTCATTTTCCCTCATATTTTCCCACCAAAACCCCCTCTTCTTTTCTCTCATTTTCCCTCGGGTTTCTCTAACCCACAAAAATCCGAAGGGATCTCAACTTTATCATAATCTCGCGCTCCTTCAACTTTATCATAATCTTACCCTAACCCGCAAAATAACGCGATTTTTATTTTTATTTTGTTGTCTCTAAATTTGCAACTGAAATTAGTCGCCAATTTTGGCGACTAAAATCAGTCGCCCGAATCTAAATAGGCGACCAGACGTTGCGACAGATACCTGAAGACTGATTTCAGTCGCTAATTTCATTTTGATGACAGAAACCAGTCGCCCAAGCACGGAATTCTTGTAGTGGCTACCTCATCCAAAAAGAGTAGACTTTTGATTACCTTATTAACCCAATACATCATTTCCTCTATTTACAGCACAACTACTCCACCTACCAATATCAAGACCAAGCCAAGCACTCATAAAACCACCTATCATTTGTTTAATCCGCCCACTTATCGATATACGTCATAATGAACAGGATGCGAAGTAAACGATGAATGAGATACGATATAATAAAAATGGCGAAGTAAGAGGCTAAATCCGGGATAAATTAGAATGGGGAAATTCGATGACGAAGTCATATGCTAGGTTAAGGTGGAATACAAGAGACTTGGGTAATTAATGAGCTCATGGTTGATGTTCAAGTGCTCAACTATGGTATGATTCTCGTCAATTTTATTGCAATTATATCTCGCAATAATCCTTCTTTCTCATTGGAAAACTACAATGACCTTTATTTTTTCCAAATCTCGCCGGAGTGGAGTATGATTAGTGGCTAATGTGGTAGAAGAGATGGTCGAGGATATGAAGGTGGGTTGTGAGATATCTATATGTTAAATGCTAATTTAATGGCTGGATTTATCATGTGATTAAGTTAATATTGTGTAATGACCGGGGATCCATGTCAAGTCATACGCATTGACATGTAAGCTAAAATAAGCCAAATAAGCAACCATGTCAGCATATAATAGAGCAAATTAACGTTAGTTGTTAATGAGGGTTAGGGGTATCATATATGTTTCTAAAAGTGAGACGGTACTAGGTCGAAAACCCAAAAACACATGGGTACTATATAGAAAAATCCAACATTTTATTAGTTCCTATATATCCGTCTGTCTTCTCATCTACATTCGTAGCCTCTTTTAAGTTTAAAACGGATATGATCATTTTAGACAAGAATTTGTTTTAATTTATGATTGGTGTATGATTTCTTACACACCCAAAAGCTATCTACCTACTAAAAAAAGTTTCATTATCTATATCAAATAGAGTTGTATTTACACGTTCTTGATTCACCATTCTTTGACTAAAAAGAAGAGTGCCACAAATAAAAGCGACTCATAATTATAAAGTTATAGTAAAACGATACAATTTTCCTTATCATTCATAAAAAAAGTTTCAGTTTTAATTATTAGTGTAACGATATATATTAACTCCCCTTAAGACATTGTATAACTTGAACAGATGGAGAACTGGGGATCATATATAACTAATGGTTAAAAAAAATGTTGTTCTAAATTAGAGTTAATTACATATGAAAAGTGAGATAGTGTCACTTGGTGATCCTGAGTTCAACACCATAATACTCACATTAATTATTATTAATATATAACGATCCTTTAATAAAATTTTACTCGTGAATATGGTGGTACTGAAAATCAGTACCAAGTGGTTGTATTGTAACACTTTGGGATATATTTTTGGTTCAGATTATTCATTATGATAATTTGATCAAAAGATTTAAGTCAAGTACATTAATATTATGACAAAGTATGGTTTTGTCGGGGGAATTTAATCGTGTGAGAAAGGTGGAGAAGAGAATAAGTAATACTCTCCCGAATTTGGTTGTTATTGCTGAATTTAGTGTTGGTATTCATGCTTCTAGGTTGGATGATTTTCTCACATTTGGATGTTTTTTTCACTTGGACTAACAAGTAGGAGAGCTCTTCCAGGAAATGGATTAGATTCGATAGAGTTATATCAAATTCCTCTTGGCAGTCCTCTCACCCTTTCTCTTACGCTCATTCTATGGAGGCTGGTATTTCTAACCACTCTCCTTTAATTGTCATGTTGACATCCCTAGTTTCTTTTAAGGGCAAGTAATTCAAATTCCTATTGGACTCTGGATGAGAAATTTATGAATATTGTCAAGGAAACATAGAATACTAGGATTTCTGGGTACCCTATGTATCAGCTAAATAAACATTTAAAGAGGGATAAGGCTTATTTGAAGTTACTCTAGAGGAAATCCTTCTCTAAACTTGAACTTACTAGAGTTGAGCTCTTAGACAGTCGAAGCAAATTCTAGGAGGACCCTGTAAATAAGAACTTATTCTTAAGGGAGTAGTACCTTATGCATAACTACTGCAAGTTCAAACAAGCTGAATATTTTGATATTCTGATAGGAGATGGTTATAATTCCTATTTTCATGACGAAATTGCAAAAAGAGAGTTGATTAAATATTTGGATCATTTCTAATATGAGGGAGAGTTTTCTAGCGCCCAAAGAAGGTTGAGAATGCTTTCCTTTATTATTCGAAACATCTTTTGAGGACCGACCATAAGACTGAACTTCCATATATTCAGGTCTTAAGAGACGGCCCTGAATTACAACAGCGGGATATTGATGATTTGACTAGGTGTTTGTTTGGTTGCTCACCCAAATCACGGGAGTTATAAATTTACCCATTTACCCTTTTAAAAAAGTTAGTTGTTATTTATGTTAGATAAGGGTATATATATTTCTATTTACAAATTAAAAATCATGTGGATTGAAATAATTAACCAAACAAAACCCAAGAATTCAATTCATGGGAAAAAAATCCTTCCAAGGCAACCAAACATATTATATTCTCATTTCATGTGAATTCTATATGAGAATTGGTATCTTGTGAGTTACAAACCACAGGAATTTAATGCCTCCATGAACAAACGGGGTCTAAGGATATTACTAGAGATGGGAATAAAGGGTTTTGTTTTCTAGTAATAAAAACAATGTCCAGATCATGATGTTTTTGTTGTGGGTTTTTTAAGAAGGCTAGCTTGGCAATCACCAAGGAGAAATTCTTGAATGTTGTGTTGGTTTTTGTTCAAGTCATGGAAGCTTCTCAAATAAACAAATTCTACCCTTATATCCCTCATACCAAAAAGAGATAAATTTTCCTCTGTGATGGATTATAGGCCCAATTTCTGATGTAACACAATCTACAAAACCAATAGTAATGTGCTTATTAATAGACTCCATGGTATCATGAGTGTCTTGGTGTATTTTGAGCAATCTGCTTTTGTTGCCAATAGGAGTATATTTGTTAATTAGAGGTTATGCTCAAAAATATACTTCTCCAAGAAGCATGATTATGTTGAATTCAAAAAAAAAAAGCTTCAAATCTAACTCTATAAGTTAGTAGTTCCTACATTTGATTTTTGAAGCTTTTAGTTTCCCTGGCTTATCACAAGATGGATTATGACTTGTAATACCTCAGCTCAATATTCTTGATGTGTCCAATTTATATACGATTTAATCCCCTATTTTAGCTCACTTTTATTTGATTATTGCA
>JAYMSF010001784.1:0-11369 GCA_036897335.1 Silene vulgaris
TGAAGTTATTGAGTTGTTCAAGAGATGCGAGACAATCGTCCCTCACATGACATTATATCACTTATGCATGGCCACTGGCCAGATCTTCGTAGGCCCGCTTGAGAAGATTGATTTGTACGAGATCTACTATAGTTACATGGAGGAGGAGTTATGGAAACCTAAGGAATCTTCATCTGAAGGTTATTCCACTGACTAATGCAATTCGCTTATAGATTGAGTCTTTAAGTAATTGTACCACAAGCCGACTTGTAATAAATCTGGAGTGTCATTGTGTGTTCTTTGGCTATTGTGTAATTGCTAAATGTATTTGTAGCTGATCAGGATGTTTTCTGCTGACGCGGTGTAAATTCTAGATTCTCAATGTTAATCTTTTCTTTAGTAGTGCAATGATTTGGAGACGCTACATGAAGAGCGCAAGTTTGCTTTCTTTTGTGAGAGCGCACAACAGAAGAAGCCAAGAAACAGCTTAAACTACGTACTGTTTCGAAATTGCAGGACAGCGCTTATGTTAGTTGCAAACTTTAAGATAGTCTATAAAGAGTACTGCTTCATTTTGACATGCTTGTTCTTTTGTTATTGAGCAATTGTGGGTGCGTTCAGATTATCAAGATTCAGGAAATAGGACAACATAAATGATATTTCGCAGCTATTATCCAAGACTATACATGAACATCCATGAGAATTTTATATGTGTAGTCTCAATGGAATGAGAGGAGCAATTCTTTACATTAATCCAAACAGTTATTATGGAAAATAATTGCCAAAATGGTCCAATGACATTTCACAAGCCTTGATTCTGCTGGCTTAGAAGTAGCAGCTACTTCAGGTACCATTCTCAGTCGAGCGGGAAACATGACGATGATCGCTAATAGGAGTCTAACCCACAGTTAGCTTCAACAATACACACTGAAAATTTAATCCAAACATTTTAGCGGCAGACACCCGTATTTATAATGCTACAACGAATCACGGCATAAAAGATTTACGCTAACCACGTCACGGAATTGGGGCACCGCGCCCGTTGGGCGCGGAGCAACGACTAGTACAAATAAAAGGGTACGAAATACAATTAAAAGGGTACGAAGGAATGGTCTCTCAATAACTTATTGAAAGACCGTCTCTCACAAGTTCTAATGCTAAATGATATGTGGACCAAATTGAGTGTAAGTGATCAAATTCTTCATCAAATGCATTCCTAAAATAAGAAGAACAATTGACTTAGACGCCCAAAAATAAATAGGACAACAAATGACCAGGACGAGGAGAGAAAATAATACTCTAAAAAATATGAATTATGTATATACCGTCCGTCCCTGAGCTTGAGTGCCCAATCCGACCTTCTTATACTTAAGAGCTAGGACGGATGTACTGTTTTAAATAGGAGACTACCACTGAATGAAGAGTAGAACAAATTAAAATTTCACTTATAAAATTTAATAAACTCAGAAAAAATATACATATGCTCAAAAACAAGTAACTTTGATGTCATATGCTCAGAAAAAAAATACATAAATGCTCAAAAACAAATAAAATCAGAGGTAGTACCGCCGATGTAAATCCTATTTCTCTGTTGTCAGCCTTTAGTTGCAATTAAAAATGAGAGAAAAAAAGTTGAAAAAAAAGAAAAGAGAAAAGATGGAAGGTATAAACTGTGAATTTTGGTACAACTTCACGTTATCATCATGGTTTCTTGCATTTTAATCACTGCACAGGTATCTTCATCATAATCCTCTTGTTTTTTTTTTTTTTTTTTTTACCTTTGTCACCTAAATTCAAATATCATTATTTAATTATTTGCACCCATAATTTCTGCTAGATTCCTTGCTTATACAGTACACTAGTAGAATCATCCTAATAATTGGTTGATCAGATTCATCATTTATCAGCCAATCATCTGATATTCTGAACTTGTCATTCTTTAATCTTTCTTGTACTCCCTTCGTTCCGATCATTTGTTTACGTTTTAATTGTGATTACATCTTGGTTTAGATTATTGATTGAGGAGAAATGGGGAGACTGTTTGTGGTGAATTTGGAGGGAAAAATGTACAGTTGCAAGCACTGTAGGACCCACCTTGCTCTAACTGCAGATGTTGTTTCCAAGGTCTCATCTTTTTCCATTTAAAAGCTTTGCTCTTTGATTTTCATGTTGAGTTCTGAATTGGGTTATTGTTTGTATTGCATTCTTTTTTTTTGTTAGGATTAACTTAATGGTTGACATTTTGAGGTGTTCACCCATGGACGGTTACAAAGGATGATTCATGTCAGCCGACCCCAAATCATTTTGGGATTAAGGCTCGATGTTGTTGTTGTTGATTAACTTAATGGTTGACTTGTTTTTTTTAATTGGTGTTTGTTTATTTATGCTATTAAATGATCCATCTTATCTGGATTGTGTTATTGTTTTCCTGATTACAGTACAGGAAAATTTGGAAGCTTTCCACTTTGATGATTACTTTTTAAGTTTAATTTGTCAACATAAATAGCAGTCTTTCAGATAACATGTCAAAGAGTCTGTCCATTCATTTTTATACTAATAATGTGAGTTAAGTTTGGTGCTAATTTCATCGGAACATTAAAATCACGGTGGTAACGACCAAGTTCAGCATTGAGATTTTGATATTCACGACTCAAGGGGGATCTTTAACCCTTGTATTGAGTTGATGTCACGTTATCAGAAGTTGTATGTGGTATATAGACAACTGTTATTGCTTCAATGAATTCTAGTATGTTTATTTGAGCTACGTAGAGCTCGACTTCATTTAAAACAATTGATCCTTTGAATGTCGTATGGACGTTAATAGTTGTGTAATTATTCATAATATCTGAACACTGTAGAATGAATTTGTGGCTGATGGTATTAGGAGGGGTCAACATGAATCTGCTAGTTATTGTAATGTTCATGGGGTCAAGCCAAACACGTTTAATACGCTAATTCTTAATTTTTTCTATTATTGATCTTTGTTTTATGTAGATGCTTAAATGGCTAGTTCATTATCTGACTACAGTTTTATATGTGTTGTTGATTCAGTCTTTTCACTGCAGGCATGGCAAGGCTTATCTCTTCAACAAAGTGTAAGTTTTCTGAAAGTTGTGAACTCGATTTTTTAAGCGAGATTATACAAGACATTTTACACGAAACTACAATTGGATACACGATGCCATACCCATTGCTCATTTAACAGATATAGAAATGAAATATTCATATGCTAAATCTCGAAATTAAGGTGTATATATTGTATTTCCGCAAGATTCCTTGTATGAGGTTTTTTTGTTCTATATTCAATGTAGCGAAAACCTCGTTATTCTTTGGCCTTGAATATGATGCAAGAAAGCAAAATGGCGCTCATGAAAGTGTATGCGATCCTTATATTTCAAAGTAGCAGTTGATCGGTTCAAGTTGAACTCTTGATATAACATTGGGGAATTGGGGTCATATTATTTTCGTCTGATTCATTCTGTGAGGTTAACAACTTCACAAACACACAGCATAGTTGTTCACTTGTTCTTCTTGACTTTGTTGACTTTTATTCCTCCTTTGGTTGATATGGTCCCAGTCTTATGTTTATAATAACTTGAATTGGTGCCTTATGCTATGAGTCATTGACATATCATAGTCAGACATTAAAATATATTAGCATGATTTTCAGGTCAATATGTTTGAGTGAAATTCCCTTTCATCAATGAACTAATGTTCATATGGTTTGACAGTGTAAATGTAACTGTCGGAGAAGCGGATGATAGAATGATGATGACTGGGTTGCATACAGTGGCTGATTTATTCTGTGTAGGCTGTGGATCAGTTATAGGCTGGAAATATGTAAGCTTTGCAGACCTAAACATATCTAAAAATTATATTCACCTGTTTACATGGGCTAGTGAGTTTTACGATACGATACAACTAGCCTGAGCACCGTCTCACACGCAAATGCCACTGTATTTCTCAGGAGACTGCCCATGAAAAGAGCCAGAAGTACAAGGAAGGGAAATCTGTACTCGAGAGGTCAGTACATATCTAGATTTAGGTTAATCAAATATGTGCAGTTAGTTTAACATTTGAGATTAGAGCTACTCATGAGCCCTTCTACCAATCAGATCCAGCCGATCAGGCCTCCAAAATAGTGGATAATGACAATACGTTTTCAAAAATTTACAGTCTCTGCGAGCTAACCCGTCTCAAATCCCCTGTTCTGCTTTTCTGAAGGCCCCAAAATACATGTGGCGACCCCTGTGAGTCTGTGACAGCCTAAAATCGCATTTGATCAACTCTATTTGAGCTGTTGGTTTGTGTTGTTTAAGCAGGTATAAAATCTTTGGCCCTGATGGTAGCAATTATTGGGTGAGCCGTGATACCCATATTGGTGGAAGCGATGCAGATGAAGGTTGATCAAATAGAGTGAAATGATAATTACGCCCTCTTAAATTCCAATTGTACATAGTTTAACCTTGAATATCATTCGATTTGTACGTATGCGCCTCAAAATTGTTTGCTTATGAACCTTGGCCAGCTTAATGTTTGGCCACATTGACATGATGGGGGAACACACAATTGTCTAGGGAAAACACTTTTGTCATTTATTCTATTCAGACTTGTTGTACATTCAAAAACATTACTATGTACTCTGTCCATGCTACTCGAAGTCTGGAACCACTCGATCTGAAATTTCGCCTTTCTCAATTAGCTTAAAGCTTATTAACGGAATAAGTGATGAAAAACTGAATATGTGTAACCATAGACCTAAATTGAGGTTTTTGAAATTGATATGGAGTATTAAATTAAATTGATCAGACCGTGTCGAGGTGGTTTTAAAATGTAAATGGACCAGACATGTCATTTGTTGTGTAATAGTTTCAATTCCGTTATTTAGTCATTTACTAGTAGGAAGTCTAAGCGTGTACCTCACAAACAGGCACGTTTTTGTAAATTAGGTTGTGCTCTTCGATAATTCGACCATTCCAAGTCGGATTGTTGAAATAGCCGCTGATTTATATGCAAATTGGTAATCTTGTGCTTTGGGGGGTTTTCTCAACAAAAAAATCCAAATAGTTAAACTAATATACATCCAGCTTTAGATAAACATGTATTCTCTTCATTTCCTTTCATTTTCTCTAACAAAACAATTTTGAATCATTATTCTTTTTTACCTTATCAAACTATTCACCGTCAGATTGTCTTGAAACACAATCCAATATCACTTACTAAACGGTTACTCGAGATAAACCAATAAGAGAATACTTCTACAAAGTACATTTTTATTAAAAAAATCGCCATTTGATACCAAAATAGTAGTACTAACGAATTCGAAGTTTCTAACCGAATAACATATCATAGATATCACCGTACATAACTTTGTTGTTTACAAATCGTTAACACAAAACAAATCCGAATAATCTGGCATACTTAAATGGTATCTACCTATGTATCTATGTATTTGATATTCGAAAATAAGGTTGGATTTGGATACAAATTTAAATCCATAGTAGTTAAAAATGGAGTTAGCTTACCTGTCCTTATAATCCATTCTACTCCGTATAACTTAAATTAAAATCCAAACAACCTCTTTTGTTCTTGTCTTGGTCTCTCTCTCTCTCTCTCTCTCTCTTCTCCTACATTTCAAACACTACTCCACCTTCTCTCTCTCCTCTCTTTCTCTCTCTTCAATGGTGCCTCTTTCAAACTCTCCCCTTTCCTAATCCTTCCATTCTCCCGATCAAACCCTATAAAACCACTGATTCAAGCTATTATACACTAAGATCTCTCCTCGAGATTCCATTAATTAGGGTTTCTTTTGGGGGTTTGCGGAGATAGTGGTTCAGCTTTGGGAAGTGTGTAAAACAAGCTAGGGTTTGCTGGGTTATGAGTAATTACGCCATGAATCGAAGTTTTCGAGGTCGAGAATCGTTAATGCCGTCCATTAGACAGAGTGTTCCGCAGCTCAAGAGTCTTCATTCTACCAACACCATCAGAGATAGTCATAATAATCATCATAATAATAATAATAAAGAGGATGATCTTGCGTTGTTCCTCGAAATGCGTAAACGGGATAAGGAGAAATCTGATCTTATGCTTCTTAATAACTCTGATGAGCTTAATCATTCTTTAGGTATTCTTTATTTCTGTGTGTTTTCGGTTTTTTTATTGGTGTCGATTTCGTGCTCGTTGACTTGAGCTGCTGAATGATTTCTAATGTTTGCAGTGTCGCAACCGGGAAGTTCGCCTCTTTTTGAGATTCCCATGGCTAAGCCGGCGAGAAAAACCGGTCCTGATGAATTTCTTAATTCGGATGGCGAAAAGAATGACTATGACTGGTAACTAAATGAGCTAAAACATTGATTGTTTTCAAGTTTTCATGTTTTTGGAAGGTTGGTCAATGTTTGGTTGTTATGTGCATTGATGAAGATAGAGATAGTTGATGTGGATTATTCGGTTTATAGCTTGATTATGTCAGTGGACTTTATTATTATGATATTTTGGTAGTGTTTGACTTCTGGGATTGATGGTCATGTATATTTGAGGTGAAATAATTAGTAGCATTTTGAGAAGGAAATACGGAATCTTTGTCACACTGTTGTTTTTAGATTGCTGATAATGAATTGTTTATCATCATTGCCCAACATTATATATCTCCGAAACACTATAACATTATGATTATCTGGTGTACATCATTTCGGTGTAGTTGATATGTAAGGAAAGTTTCGATGCATTATCTTATGCATATCAATGATTGGATGACACAGATTCTAAGTGATACAGCGTAAGTATGAATGTATGAATGATATCACATGATATTCAATTCCGTGGATGGAAGATATTCAATTTCACGTGATACTTAAAAAAGGTTTCGTAGCTGTTTGGGACTAAAACCTTGTTGTTCTTGTTGTTGGCTGTTGGGGTTTATCGCTCTACCTCATTAGGCAGTTACTCAGTTAGGCTATCTTCAAGCTTTTTGAATGACCGCGTTACTATCTAAAGGGTTGGGCAGGGGGAAGAAGAGGTCTGAGAGTCAGGAATAAAATTCTATGTACTTTGCAGCTTCAAAATGAAACTTATGGTAATGTTTAGATGTCCATTTATTTGCCTGTCTGAGTGATGGCTGATCTAATATTAAATTTTCATATAGGGAGTGTGGAAATTTAGTGGCTTTATGCCTTTATGGTCGTGCTTTTGGTTTAACGTCGGGTTTTCAAGTCGGGGCACCTTCAAACTTCCTAAAAACTAGCAATTTTCTTGGTTCTGACCATGTTGGAATGTCCGATTTGTGACTAAATACAACGACTGGATTGGTAAAATAATGAAGTACTATTGCTTAAATCTCTCTTATTTTATTTATTTATCTTTATTGGTTTCAGGCTTCTTACCCCTCCTGGGACACCTCTCTTCCCTTCATTGGAGATGGAGTCAAGGAGAACTTATATGGATGAGGTAGAAGCTCCAAAAGCACAACCTACTGCTCTGAGATCAAGAGTAAGAAAATTGTTGTATACTGAATAACTGAATTTAAAAACACTGCGTAATTGCGTTAAAATGTTAATAAGTATTGTATATTCTTACAACTGTTTGATGCAAGTAAAATTTTAGGAACCATTTACTCCATATGCGTTTTAGGAACCATTATATCAAGAATCGTAGCAGTCTGCATGTTGTGTGCTTCTGTTCTGGTCTGGTCCAACAGAGTGCCCTGAGCTCCAAGATTGGGCTTGTAATTCTCTGTGACCGGTCGATGTAGCATTATTTGATGGAAAGGGGATGAATCATTTGAATGAGTTCTATCTATAACAAGTTAAACCCTAACATCAGATTTGTGGGTAAATTGATAAACTATTGTCTATTAGAAATCAGAGCCTTAATGGCTTTGCTTGTTCTACGGTACTATGAGACACTGAAATTGTCAATCATTCACACTGTCAAGTGTGTAACATATTAACTACAGATTAAATTCACATTTAAATCGATCAATTGGTTACTATTCTTATTGTTTGGTGGCTTAGCACAGAGGATGAAAGTTATCGCCAGCATGACTTAATTCTGAGATAGTGAAATGTAGAAGTGTGTAAAGAAGATGAATATAGTAAATACAGGTTAATTTCACTTTTAAATCAATCAATTGGTTTCTATCCTTACTGTTTGGTGGCTTAGCAAAGAGGCTGAAAGCCGTCCTGTAATACCAAGATATTGGTCACATTAGAATTGTGCTAACAATCCCTATTTTATCAATTTAATGTAGTTGGCAAACTCTCCATTGGAGACAGGGAGAAGTAATTTGTTATCCAGGCAGCCGCCAGGGTCAACAGGGATGACCTCTTCAGTTTCTGGGATGCGGAGGCCTTCTTCATCAAGTGGTCCAGGGTCAAGACCCCCCTCGTCCAGTGGTCTTGGGTCAAGACCTCCCTCATCAGGTGGTCCCGGGGCAAGACCCTCCTCGTCAGGTGGTCCTGGTTCGAGACCCTTGACAACAGGAGGATCTAGACCTGCAACACCGACTGGCCGGCCTACTTTAACCTCTTCTAGATCTTCAAGACCTTCTACACCAACTTCTCGGACCACGCTGCCTTCTGCCAAGTCAGCTGGTCACTCGTCACCCAAGCCAACTGGTTCATTGTCAGCTAGGAGCACAAGTTCTATTTCTTCTACCAGGTCTGCAGGCCCATCAAGGTCATCGACCCCAACAAGGTCCACAGCGAGGCCCGCAGCCCCATCAGCTGGGCCATCTAGATCTTCTACCCCAACTAGGTCAACTGCCAGGTCATCAACCCCAACCAGGTCCACTGCAAGATCTTCCACCCCTACTGCAAGGCCCACAGCTCCTACGTCTCGACCTACTTCTAGAACATCTACTCCGACTCGCCGCCCATCCACAGCATCAAGTTTGCCAAATGTCATGTCATCGGCATCTCTTAACAAGTCCTCTTCGTCGTTAAGCAGCAAGTCAGGGTCGGTTCCATCTAGGAATCCAGCTCCTTCACGGGGTGCATCTCCAACTGTCAGATCAAGGCCATGGAACCCGTCTGAGATGCCGGGTTTCTCTTTGGATGCCCCACCAAATCTGAGGACTACCCTTCCCGATAGACCTCTTTCGGCTACAAGAGGTAGGCCGGCTGCTCCATCTCCACGATCCTCATCTGTTGAGCCTGCCATTAACGGGAGACAAAGACGTCAATCACGGTCTCCTTCTCGAGGCCGAGCCCCTAATGGTTATACTAGTGGTAGCTCTGTGCCCGCAATGAGTCGAGCTCATTCCAAAGTTAATGATGATATTAGTCCTGTAGTTATAGGAACAAAAATGGTTGAAAGGGTGGTTCACATGCGGAAACTAGCACCACCAAGACAGGATGACAAAAATTCACCTGGCTTATCTGGCAAGTCAGCTTCTTCTCCAGATAGCTCTGGCTTTGGACGTACACTGTCTAAGAAGTCTCTGGATATGGCTATACGACATATGGTAGGTGTATGGCTCTTCGTTTCCTTTGTTTTCTCCCTTTTTTAAAGCTGGTTCAGTTTACAGCATGATTCTGCCCCATTGTGGTGTTTCCATAATGTTTTTGTAGGCGATTTCTTTGGTCATTTACTAAGATGCAATAAGCAAAAGGGTTTCCCAAAACATTTTGGCATGTTGCAGTTTTTTCATAATTGTGAAGTGATGCAATTCCTGATGCAATTTATTTATGTCATGTAGGATATAAGGCGTAGCATCCCGGGTAACTTACGACCATTGATGACAAAAATTCCAGCATCCTCAATGTACAGTGTGAGGTCGGGGCCAACTGGGAGCAGGACTGCTAGTGTTTCTGATTCCCCCATTGCCACGAGTAGCAACGGCAGTTCTGATCACAGTGTTAATAACCATCTCATTGCCTTGGATGGGCTTGATGATGATTTCTCCAGTGAACGAAACGGTCACTCTTCTCCGATCAGTATTCATGGCAGGTGACTGACTGCAAGCCAATAAAGTCGAATGCAATCCATTGTCTACCTAATCTTGTTCTGCCAGCAATCTGGGAGTTGAAACAAGCTGTTTTTCGGAATTGTATGGCCTTGTGTGTAAAGTTATCAACTTATTAAGCTTCAATTATGTTTCTATTAACAACCACTGTACCGTCATAACAACTGAGCCCTGTAGCCTAATTTAGAGATCGTTTCAGCTTTTCATATATTGTTATGACAAGTTGTTTACTATGAGTATTATTGTCTCGACTCTCGCTGCAACTTTGGTAATTGTAATTGTATCACTGTGAGACCAACCTAGCTATATTTGATTTGTAACATATTAACAAGTTTTTGGGTGATGGCTGATGGGTTGGTCTCACAATGAGAAGATTTCGTGAATACTTGCTGTGGAGTTTAACATCGGCTACAGTGACCGATGAGTTAGTTTCGGTATGACGAGTTACTGTTATGTTATTCCATCTAATCTCTGGAAATACTCCATTTGGTTGTGGCACAATCAAGAAATGTAGTGGAGTTTCATCTTACATTGTGCAGTATTCTTGCGATACTTGGTGTAAATCGTGACCGCAAAAAAAATAATACAAGTACATTTTCACAAACAAATCATTTTTAACTTGCCAATTCTCAAATATCCTAACTTGACATGGCAAAATAAACCGGTATCCGAAAAACCGATCGAAAAATATCTGAATTGCTAACGATCAAACACCTGATATGAGTAATAATATGAATGTACCAAAATCCCGACTTAATTTAAATTGTATCGAAATTGTAACGATAATTGAATGTTACCTGAACTTGAATATATCTGAACTGATAAAAACTGAAGCGATAGACTGAATTGGAAATAGTTATTTTCTCATAAAAGCACTAGTAGTATTTTAGGTAGTCTTAGCAAAATTGACCCGGCTCGGTTTGAATAATCCGACCGAACCTGACTTGCTCCAGAATGACCCGACCCTATCCAAATGTTTATTACCGCATACTGGTCGTTATCCACTTATCCCCAAATAACTTGATAACAATCCACCTGAAAAAGACCCGAACATGTAATGACCCGACTTGAGTTCTTGCAAACCCAAATTGACCTTACTTGAATCCGACCCAGTGGACCCAATTGTAAGGTCTGATTTTAGATATATTTCATTTGTGATGGGTAGAATAATAAATGTATATATAAATAAAAAATCAATTGACAAAATAAATCTTTAACACACAAATGCACAACTGAAAAGATAATACTAACACACAAGTTCTTTTCGGTTCAATTGGGCTGAACAAAATCGAGCTTAAATGTAGCGAACTCAACTTAAGTGATCTAAATGAGTTAAACTAAATGTGTCCGATTCAGCATTGTTATAGATCGTTATATGGTTATACAAATATTGTCCGATTCATGGCTACAATCAATCACGTCAGAAGAA
>JAYMSF010001785.1:0-11369 GCA_036897335.1 Silene vulgaris
TTTATTTTAATGAAATGATTGCTAAGTGAATAAAAGCTCATTTGTTTCCATTTTTAGTTAGTGCACTTTGGAAGGAAAATTTTTCATTTTTCTTATTCTTTTAGTATATAAACTACAAATTCTAACGTCAATTGTCTAGATATTGCTACAAAAAACCAACTTTGCTACCATTCATTCATTTTACTTGGATTGGTTTATTATTCCATCGGCTAGCTTATGGACCCTCTCGATTATATGCGGTGGGCAAGGCTGGCCGTACGGAGTTAATGGTGGCGTAGTTGGTGGCGGAAGGGGCGAAGAAGAAGAAGTTGTTTGAGAAGGAGGGTGGTGCGACTTGTGTTTTAGTCAGCGCGGTTAGTGGATGACGCGAAGGATGGTGGTCGGTTGGAGTCGGCGTGAGTCGCGTGACTGTCCGGCTGGTATTTAGGCATAGGGTGGCTAGGAAGGTTGTGCCGGCCGGTGGTTTAGTGCTTGTCTTTTTTATTTTTTTTATTATAATTGGTTTTGAATGAAAAGTGAGAAAAAATGATAAGCGTAAAATTGTAAAAATCGTATGTGAGAGTAAAATGCGTATGTGAAAAAGCAATACCCATAATATAATAAAATACAAGCATCTTATTTCACAAATTGCCACCTTGTCAACACTCTCAAGTCCCAACCTGAAATAAAATCAAAATATTTCAGTCATCTGGTTTTTACCATTTTGCTCCTACCAACGTTGCATGCAATTTCATTAACAGGTAAAAGCCCCGACTAAGATGAGACCGAAATGACTTTATGTTGGGTCAAAAAGTCAACAGCTTTCAGATCCAAAGGTAAATTTACACAGTCGCATTAAAGCAGAGCATCAATCATCTAGAAGCTTCCGATATTCTGATAGCAGTTTCGGGATGTCCTCCATACGCAGCTGGAAATAGTAAATGCAAGTACATTATCAGCACAATAATTTTGTACTCGTAGTTAAAAGAACATGAGACACCAGCAATGTCAATAGATTTAAGTTGACAAAAGAACTGGATCATGAAATACATGGCTTTCTTCAGAACAAGAACTCTTCAGAAGTACGGAAAATAAAAACCCTTTTCCACACACCCTCATATTTGACGAAAACTATTGCACATATGTAAAGATTCTTACCCCTGTGAACTTTGATGCCTATTAATGCTATTTTACAATGATGAAAAAACATAGGTCTGACATGGCTCGTTATCTGAATTTTGGAATCATGAAACCATTGCCTACTTGACATTAAACATATAACACGCAAACAAAATATTGAGTCAGCTAATTCCAAGTGACCACAAATATGCAAATAAAGCTGTTGAATTGCGTATAACAGCCTCATCCTATGTTATGCACTCTTTAGATTGTAAGTCACTATACTCTACCATACAACAGTCTTATACAAGACCAACTGACAAGTAACACTATTAAAATAGAAATTTACAGATCCGAATTTTCAAAAAAAAAATCCTTTAGATCTTAATGAAATCAACTAGATCATATCATCATACCTGAGACGCATCTTTGACATGGTAGAAGCTATAAATACTATTTTCAAATGTAGCAGATTCCATAGGGAGCGAAGCCAACACAAGAATAATTTTCTCCCTGACAAAAATAGCATTACCTTAGCACCAAGGAAATAGCGTCAACAAAATCAAATTGGAAAAAATGATGAAAAAAGATTCCACGCCCCCTTGAAACCCAATGTTCAACATCTTTTTTAACTATGAACTCAAAACATCAGAGGTTGCTTAAGATAAGTCACAGAATATCTTCCCCTTGTTGAATTGGCTAATATCAACTTTCACTAAGTTTTTGCAAAGGCCATTAACGTTTTCTCCTCTATGAAGCTTCTACATACATGATTACTCAAGATAGAATTCAACAACGTGCCTTTGTGATTCCTCTAATAGTACATGCGATTGACATTTCATAGAGTGATTACTGAATGATTCAATCTTGCTTTAATTATTTTTTTGAAGGAATCTCGCATTAACTATGGGGCATCAAGTGAGAGTGAGAGTATATCCATGAAAAACGAACAAGGTAATGGAACTACACAGCATGATCGAGACATCCTGTGAAAAATTACTTACCAACTCAGTTACCAGTTACCACTCCCTCAATTAATTAGGTCCAATATTGATCCTTTAATGCCATTATTGCTAAATGCTTAAGAGTTTCAGACAGCTGAAAACTTACAAATGACGCTGCTTGACGAGGCGCTGATAGTCACGCAGCAAAGGTCCCAGCTCTTTCAACTTGATCAAGCTAGGTTCAGCTTCCCTCCAGTAACTGCGAAGCACCTCGACCATCTTTTCGTGCAAAAAAAATAAAAATTGTCAGATTCATAAACAGAAGATAACAGGTGATCTGCTACAGCATATTTACATATATATACCTGATTTTCTGGGCCTGATTGATCACTCGATCCTCTTTCTGTCGTGAATTTCACAGCTAAGTTCTGTAGCTCTTCGTCTTCTAATTCATCCAAAATATGAAGCTCAGATCTAGAAGGAGTAGCAAAAGCTTCAAATCTTCTTTGTAGTTCGGAGATTGCAGACTCTTGCCGTTGGCTTTCCTACAAAACAGTAAAAAGTGATCAGAAGTCATAGGAATATCAAGTCTGAAACCAATATCTGATATCTTATGGCCACAATTAGGCACTTGGTTAAAAAGACCCAGACCAAATGAAATGGTTATCAGTGATTTACCCCCAGCTTCTTTCGCAAGATTGCCAAGAATGGCAGACCACCTACTTAGATTCATGGATAGTCGGTAAATAATGGGGATAAAAATGCAACGAAAGTCGGGTGTTAGTATAACCAGTTAACTACAGGCTTGTATGATAAAAGCTGGCTAATGCTCTCACTTTATACAGCACAGCCTTAATAAACACTTGAGGCCCTTATGGGGATAATGCACGAACAGTATGGTGAGGAGATCAATATGTATACTGCTATACCCAGGTCTCGCAGAGATGGATCCTAAGGAGATAGAAGCACCTCAAATTTGTGGTTAACTAGTCTATCGATGAGAAATTCTGAGACATACCTTCAGGGCAGACTGGAATGTCACATCAGATTCCTTCTTGTCCTCAGGATGATGCTTTTGAAAGGATGAAACAGATCTCTTTGAAATTGGATCCTCTAGAAATGTGGCAAACATATGTAATATTAAAATTAAAGCTGAGGACATACAATGCTAAAGTATATATAGTGTGCCTTAGAACTATTTCATTTTTAGTAAAATCAAATTAGCAATGGGGTCCTCCAGATCATTTCATTCTTTCATTGAACAAAGACTTCGTAGAAGAGTCAACGGCAAGTCTGCAACATTACTGTTACTAACTTAAATGCAAACACGCAGCTATTAACCACTTACAGAAAGGTGGAAATTCTATAGCTGATACTGAATGGAAACAAGCATAACCTTTCTAGGATAGTCGCTTGGAAGTCACAACAGATAAATAGGACAAGGAGACAATCCAACACATATTACAAGGAAAATTTGGGAAAGAGAAACAAAAAAGCAGATAATCTGTCTATTAAATATCTATGGCAATTTATGAAACATCAGCAAGATAAAAAGATTGGCTCTTGGTACAACAATCACCAAATGTAGAAGGCACAGGCAAGCGGTTCATTCAGGTAAAAAACAACTAAAAGTAAAAGGATGCTACACTGAAATAAACGGGATACCTTCTGGGACCAACCACCAAATGTCACCGAAGGTGGATTTACCATCAAAGCCACCGAATAGTAGATAGCGTGAACCTATCAAAGTCAAAGAATGGTATGCTCGTACAGGTGGAGCATCATTGGTAGTAGGTAATTGTTTCCACTGCACTGAAGCTATTACCATGAACAAAGAGGAGAAAATGAAGAGATGTGAGAATAAGCATAGAATACAAATGAAGTCTTATGCAGAGAGGTCTTTGACATTTGAGACTATACTAAATTTGCTAAAGCTTCCAATGGACTTTGTGCTATAACTTTAATTTAGTAAATGTATATGTGCCTGTAAAACTCAGGTATGCTGAATTGTTGCCTTGATGAAAGGAAACCGTCTGACATTTCTGGGAAGAATTTAGCTACAAAATCAATAATGTTATCCATGAGACGAATTACTTCTAGCAGTACAAAGTTCGATACTAGTAAATTTAAGTAAGAATGGTTCTCCCTTCTCCCTCCACCCCATTTATATTGTTTCTTATTGACCTTCGTGGGCAAAGTGGGAAACTGCATCGATCTATATTATCACAAAGTACACAATAGTACACCTTCCTAAAAATGATAATATGAGAATGACCTGATAAAATAAGCATTGCAGCTGTACATATATTTGGAGAAACTAGTAGCCAAAGTTAGTGTTGGTTGACCATCTAAGTAAAATGAGGACGATAAAAATGGGGTATGACAATATCACTGGGATGGGCCAAGAGCAAGGTTGGCCCAACTAAGGCGAGACCCATGAAGAGATGATAAGCATGCCCACCCCAGGCGAGTAAGATGTGCCATGCCCATCCATCCAACTGAGCCTTTAACTCAGGCCTCGTTGTGGTTGTCAGCCGTTGTTGTCGCCATTGCCAGAAAGTCAAAAGGTCAAAAAAAGGAATTTATAAATACCTAATGAACCGCCTATGAAGTAACTTATAACAGATCTCTTAGCCTCTCTTTCTACGATTTATACCTAATAACCATTCCTCAAGAGTGGCCTTAGACTTTCTTAACAAGCCTCTTAGTCATCAGAGAGGGTTCATTGACTACCCTCAAGGCGAGTTTTTTATTCTTGATATTTATGCAGGCTTATCAGCTGGCCCAATCTCAGCAAGCTCAAAAATTTTTTGCATTGAATCCCTTTTTATACCTAGATTCAATTGCGTTGTTTCATACCCAATACAAAATAATTATAGGCAAGCAAATTAGCAAACTAATGTGTTTAGTTCAATATCACTAGACATTACTACTTGAACTAGAGATGGCTTATGAGTGATGTCGGTTTGATTGGGTCAATCAAAGATGGTGTTTGGATTATTTTTGTAGACTGAGAGTCTAGACTCTAGACAAATATAGAACTCACCTCTATCTAGGACGACACAGTCATTGTAGAAGATGTCATGACGACTAAGCCAACCACCTGTTCCATGCCCTCCAAATAATAATAACTGAAACATAAGACATAGAAGTATTTTCAATTATCCCCAAAGAGGACACGCAGAAGCCGAGAACTTTATTTATTAGTTTATTACTATAGCTCTTGCGTCCAAAATCGACAAAAAATGTATTGATGTTGTTAGTTTGGGAATGAACAGGTAAGCATAACTTACTTAGGAAAAAGTAAATCACGAAAATAATTTACTGTCTTCTCAGCACCCCAGCACAGAAAGTTAATACACAATTCTATGATGAAGTATTATCAAAACAAGTATCAATGACTACGCAAGTACAGAAAAACACTAAATGAGTTGTTACGAGTGTATATGACAGTGACAAGAAAAATGGTTAAACGCAACAAAAAGGTTGCGACCGATGATGATGTTTTGCATCAGACACTCAGAGGAACAGAATTTTAAAATACTTAAGAGGCCAAACATCTAGGCTTTCAAATGGCTCATTTGATTGTTAATGATGCCTTGATGGTTTAAACAGTGAAGCAATTAGACGCCAAACAGAAGATGATATTTTGCATCAGAGATTCAGAGGAACAGAATTCTGAAATACTTAGACGCCAACCAACTAGGCTTTTCAAAGGGATCATTTGATTGTTATTGACGCTTTCATGGTTTAAACAGTGCAAAGCCACATCAAAATCTATGCTAGAATTAAATCCAAGAGAGATTTCTTCTGGGACAGGACTTACATAGTGACCTCTAGATGTAATAGTATGACCACATCTGGAGGAAGGAGCCTGACCAGGAAGCTTCAGTTGGGTCCAACCAGGTGGTTCATTCTCTTCCTTACCCAACAAACATAGAAACAGAATAATTTAGCGCATATATAGAACCAAATAATTCTAAAAATTAAAATCAAAAGAGTGCAATTCATTGAATTTTGGATAACAAAAAGTAAATATGGCAAAGAAGCTATACATTAATCCCCGCCTTTATATACAAGGAGCTGTCATTCAGGCATGAAGCAAGCAACATTCATCAGTCTCAAGACTCTCAACAAATTTTGTATAGGCAAAGAGTCATTCTGACTATAAACAAGCATATCTGTTTAGCATACATAAGCTCATATCCATGGAAAGTTTCATATGGTAAATCACTGAGGAAACGGAAAGCAAAAAAATCATGCTCCTAGCCATTAAATTAGTTATGCCTAGGCCTTGAGACCGACAATAGCGTGACTGAAAAGCTTAGAGGATTTTCCCCTATCTTGTAGAAACTATGTCCAGTTGAATCCCACACTCAAGGAGTCACTAAAGCAAATACACCATCACATAAGGGTACGCAAAATCTTTACTTTCATAAAGTAATCTCAGAGCTGATCACCATCCACACTATAAATAGTAATCTGAGCATTTTAGAAAATTTTCAACTCTTGGCCTAGTCCCTCTGTCACCTCAATCACTTGACAACCATGGACTCATGGAGGAAAATGACACACCTCATTTGATTATAGTCCCGGATCTAATTGCTCTACCAGTAATGAGTTAGGGCACGCGAACGAGTAAGTGATGCTACTAGATCGGCCAAAAGTTTTAGAAGATATATGGTTATCCACCACCCAAAGTCAAATGATACAGAGCATCATAAAAAAATTTGACAGGTATTCAGGAACATAGTCTTGTGAAATCTACAAGACAACTCCTAAATAGTAAATAGCAACAAAAGCAGAAGATATATAAAAAAGTCAATTACCTTCGGCAATAATCCCCTTTAAGGCCCATAAATCACCCATAATTCCACTACTTCCTACAAAACACAATAAAATGTATGTGACAAAAGGAGCGAGAAACACACTAAGCATCAGTGACGGTATCAAAAATTATAGCCGTTGCCATAGTACTAGTGGTAATAAGAAAATTGATGGAATGTAAATACAAATACTCAAATAAATATTCGGATTTTATTTATTTGCTAAGAACATCCTCTTCTAAACTCCCATTGAATTGCAGTCCAGAAAGAATGAACCACAAATTCAGGCAAGTTACAAGGCCTCTCCCTAGTCAACCTGAGGTATGTCAATTATTAATTTAGTTTAGAGTTTAGACACCATATCTTAAAATGGTTATGGTATAGTGTATCTTAGTTAGGTGCAAAATTATTTTACCTCTTCCACCATAAACTAACAGTCGTCTCTCAACCATGGTAGCTGTATGACCACATCTAGCCGGAGGCACATTTCCTGAAATTGACAGCTCCGTCCATTCCAAGGATACTGTATATAGAAAAAAAAGGGGGGCGGCAAATCACTTCCAAGTTCCAACTTAACTGGTAGAGGGATGTAGAGAAGCAGGAAATATTCCAACAATTCTTTTACAAATTGAGAAGCATACAATTCTTTCTCCATTTACAATTAAGCTAGCAGAAAAACTTGGGAGAGATAATTGCGCTTCTTTTAGATAATCCGGAAACACCCTCTCTAGTGTTACATTAACACAGGGATAAGTTCGCACACAACGGGCAATTACAGAAACAGTGAGAAAAGCTTACAAGTTGAATGGACATTTGTAAATTGTAATGTCAAGGTTATGAAACTTACTTGTGTCCAAAACGTACACATCTGACAACCACTTCTTACCATCCCAGCCACCACACCTACAGTTATTGAAAGGGTAAATTTCATGCAAAAAAAAGAAGCAGAAATTGCATGAGATTGGTAGAGAAAGACAGACATGACAATCTTTTGATTTCCAATAGGGGCAGCAGCAGCAAAGTCTCGTGCAGGAGGCAAGTCTCCAAAACCTGTCAACTCGGACCACTGCCATATATCTAATAGCAACAAGTAAAATAAAAAGGTTGTTTTGGATAATTGGGGGGTATTAGAAATAAAAGGATAATAAGAGGGGTTACCACTTACCAGTGTCTAATACCCAAAAATCACCAAGCCTGAAAGCAATAATAACCAGAAGCTGATGATTAAATGATGATAATTATAATTATCCATCCTACAAGTGTTTGCATACAAACCTTTTGCCGCCTGAACGGCCACCAAAGATAAACATGTGGCAATCAATAGCAATGGCAACGTGAAAGGCTCTGGGACTGGGACCCACTTGATCACCAGAACCACTCCCGGTGCACTCTGGCTCAAACCACAACTTATTTTCTGCCTCAATCATTTATAAAGAACAAAAATGGTAAACAAATGATTTGGGATGGAGGATTGGAGGGGGTACTATTTTAATAATAATTAATAATAATACCAGCATCATAGACGATCAAATCAGTGAGGAAGCGTTTATCAACAAGACCTCCAAAGATGACAATTTTGGAACCACCTATATTAACACCGCTGTGCCCACTTCACCAAATCAAACAATAAACAATATCAAACAAAAATCAAAAATCAAAAATCAAAAATCAAAAATCAAAAAATGGGATTAATACTACAGTCTACAACAACAAAAGTAAGTAGTAGTGGAATATATGTACCTACGAGGAAGAGGAAGTGTGCCTGAGAAATCAGTAGATGAAGCTTTAACCCATTCATGACCCTGCAATTGCATCGTCATCCTTTACTGTTTCTTTGTTGATTCGATTACTTGTCAAAATATTCCAATCTTGTAGAGAGCTGTATGTATATATAGGTATGTAATATGTCCACTGTTGACTACCAAGTACGAAGTACTTTTTAAGCTGGATTGTACTCTTCAAATAGACTACATTTTAGAGTGGCGTTATGATTACTCTTTATTAATTTCTCTTCGAGTTAACCGTGTTCACATAAATATCGTTTATAGGCTTTTACAATTGATTAAAAAAAGTGTGTGTCAAGTTCCTACTATAGTGCTATCCAAAAAAAATTGAAATGCATTTTTTATGATGTCCGTTTAGATTTGGATTTAAAGAGATTTACAATTCTCGATAGTATAGAGTAAATCTCTTGTAAAACATATTTACAATACAACATTGTAAATTGTAAAACCATTAATAAAATACTTTGATGCTCTTATTAACCAATCATGGTATGTAGTGGAGGTTATTAGAGTGGGGATAATCAAGTAAAGTAACTCAACCGTTTTGTAGAAGAATTATTGTAAGACTGATATCAAAGAACGAATCACTTTCTGCAGTTATTTTAAAAACAAAACATAATTGCACTGGATTTTGCTAATCAGTAATAATATAAAAATTATTTTTCTCGTACTAACTAATTACAGTATTTTTCAACTACTATTACGAGTCTACATGCCTCGGCTGAACCATGTTTACCAGCTGCAACTGGTTTTTCAGCGGCAAAAATTCTCTCAGTTTATAACAGGCATCTACCATAACATTCACAAGCAAATCACAACTGTCTTTTTCACTCGGCTCAATGGGGTGCAACCCGAATTCGTCACCATTACATGAAAGAGAAGTGGCCCATGCATAGATTCTCTCGGTCGAGGTCCAGAGATAAGAAACGGCTGTTTCGGCAACTGAATGCCACTTGGGAGTCGAAAGAAGGGAGGAAAGAGTGACTGGGAGATCAAGTAGCACAGCTTGGGGATCCGTAATCAGGAAAGGCATATACTTGCAGGAGCTACCAGAGAGCAGACCAATGAAATGAAGTGCCTGAGTAATAATGACATCTTAGATTAGTCACACGACTCACAACCAACAAAATCCAACGTTCAACGAACATTAGCTGATTTGCTGTGCCAAATCAGACTATATATCTGAAACACATTGGATAAATTGTCGCTACAAAAACTAGACCAGACAACTTGTCACTTTGGTTTAGGTAAAAACGGGTTCTGATCATTTTTAGAGCGTTGTTATGAAGTCATTTTAGATTCAGAACATTTTCGGGTCATTACTGACATGGCTAACAAGGTTTTTGTTTCAGTTAAGATATTTTGATAAGGTTGGGTTAATCTAGTTTTAGACCTACTTCAGGTTTTTCCTTTTAGGTTTAAGCCGTTTCCGTGATAGGCAAGAGGTTTATAGCCATCATGAGAGAATTAAAATCGTCATTCAATCATATTTAAGAATTATTTCAATTTTCAACGCATGGCTCAGTACGACACATTAGTACGCAAACCAAATCATAAAAGGTGCACACTGCACCAATATTAGTATTGAGAGACTCGTAAGCTGAATAGATTTTCACAGTAAAGGTTGGCTTACCGTTGACGGGTACTTCGTTATGCAGCTTATTTCAAGAATATCAATAAGCCATTGTCTCCTCGCGCCTTCTGCATTTTGAAGCACTGCTACAACTTCAACCAGCACATCCCACATATCTGTGAATATATCAAAGTATGAATGTGTGTTATCTTCATTGTTTGTCAAAATAAATAAGGAATTCCTTTTTTTTGGAATATGAGTGTATGTTTTCTTTTAATGATCGCTAACTAAAGTTTCTCCAGTGCTAAGTGCAAACTGCATTACTCCTAAAAAGTCCTAATGCCTTAAAAAAACCAACTATGACAGGTGCGGCCCTAAGGGATCAAATGTACACAACCAGCTTTAGGCCTCTTTGAGAAAACATAATGGTTGTCGTCTTTAGTAATAAATCCATTTCAACAAATTGTCCCAATATCTAATAATCTAAATTTGCTTTGAAAAACGACATAATATAGCAAGCATAACTCACTAAATTGTGTATTTTTTCAACTTATAGCACAGCTGTCAATTTGTTGCAATTCCCAAGCACTATTCATTATGGGTGCTCCAGAAATGGTGTTAATGAAACACGGAAGGGTAAGGATGCAAAATCCAACCACCCCATACCCTGTCACTGCAACAACCTTTGTGGTAATAATGTAATATTGTTGTGTCAAAAATTCACAACGCTTGATATCTCTATCTCGCTATCCTCCCCTCCTCCAACTCTCCACAACATCATACAATCACCAGACAAGGTTAATGCTCCTTCTGCCATGTCTCTGGACAACCAAACTAAACATTGTACACCATAATCAACCCCAATCACCATACTTCCCTACCCATACCATCATCCATACCATCATCCAGAAGCCCTTATTTGCTATTCGAACCACTATATAGAAGTATGCAGGTTTAACAATCAAGCACCGCCATCATATCCCACTATATAGAAATGTTTATTAGACAAACCACCGAACTAGCAGAAGAGCCCAAAATGTTCTCAACGGCTCAATAATCCCAAAACTTCTCAAGTTCATCAATGTTGGATCGGCTGGGAAGGGTCTTAATTTATATTAACTGAGCGAATGGGCAGTTTTTGCCC
>JAYMSF010001786.1:0-11367 GCA_036897335.1 Silene vulgaris
TGATCCAATGATGAAAGTACACACAACACGATCTTGGGAATTCCTGAACGAAGAATCGGGCCTACCTTCTGCCTTCCACTCTCAATTTCCGCACCCTAATTCTACTGAAGATGTTATCATTGCTATGATCGACACAGGTATTTATACTTGCACAAATATGAAGTACTCATTTACCGTCCCGGTTATTTATTATCCTTTTTCATATTGGGGTGTCTCAATTATTTTAGTCCGTTCTATTTTAAGAATGAGTTTGATGAGCAATTTTATCATTCACACTCAATTTGTTCAACTTGTCATTTAGTAATTGTCTCTTTCCCCTTTTTTTGGTCTTTGTTCCGTAACCAAAGGATAACAATTGACCGAACGGAGCGAGAAATCAACATGCATTTTCGTTTTTCACTGCATTTTACGTATGTTCAGTGCATTAAAAGGGTTTATGCCTACAAAGAAAATTCATTTATTAGTAATAAAATGAACAATTTTTTTTGCAAAAGTGGATCGTCGCACGGTATGAGACCGTCGTCGTATACTATAATTTGTAGGTAATGTCTTGAAACGGATATAACTACCTTACTTGTGTAACCCACCTTATAACCACAACCCAAAGATGATTTTAAGAGATCTAGTTTAGTTGCGATGCCCGGCTTTATTAAGGCAGGCTAGATTATGACGATTCATGGGAACAGTGCTTTCACTTATTAATTACAAGGAATTAGTGTAGAACATGTCAAATCCACCTTCAATTGCACCTTTATGTGCTTTAATTAAACAATTTGAATTGATTGGTAAACATCAAAAGACGGACTTTTCCAGATCATACTTCATCTAATCTCATCTTGCTTCCACTGTCGGTGGTTCAGTAGTGCTTAATATCTTAAAACACAAATTCAATGAGACGGTCTCACACCGTGAGATGACCCATTTTTATAAAAGTTTATGCAGATGTGAAATCATCTCATATAAGAATTACTGGAAAAAAAAAATTCCGAAAGTGTTATTATTAAAATTAAACGAGAGATAACTTCAGATGAAAATTCAAATTACTTTATAACACCATAATTCGTGCAAAGTATGTGTGTTTAAAACTAGTTTTACAAGTGTTAGACCATCTTACAATACATTTGTACACAACCGCCTTGTACAAGTAGTTGCGTTTACATTAGTGCCACAGTACAAACGTATGTATACAAACGTCTTGTACAAGTAGTTGTGTTTATTGGCCAACTTCATCAGTATCACGGTAGAAATGATCCGATTAATACTAATGAAGGAATGTATTGGTATCTCAAGTGGAAACTACATTATCCCTTCATGGGCAGAATGCTCACATCTCTTCAACAAATAAAGTTACAAAATTTAAGCTTAACTCCGGGTTTGAGGTTGTGCTTCAAAAATTTCAAGTTAAAAAGCACAACTTATCAGACCATCTCGTCCGCTTGGTGGCTATTATCCTAGCCAAATACACCATACTAAGAGGGAAACTATCAAAACAAAGCCGAAGCGCGGAACTATGAAGAAGTAAGATCTTTACAATGCCAAGAGAATTACCCTCTGAGCTTCTGAACATGCTCATATATATGGAGTGCTTAACCCTTCTATTTTTACTCTTCATTCCTGTAAGAATGCCCAACATACACCCAACTTCCATAGTTTTAGCCTCTTATCATCTTCATCTGAATCAAATCATCATCATGACGAACCTTTAGTGAGATTCGTAAGTTTTCTTTTCTATATCATTTTTTTTAAAAGTGGCTACCTTACCCTACAATAATCTACATCGAATCACATTTGACCGCTAGGTCCATGTAAAGTAACAACCAACAAAATTCATTGCCGATAATATATTTCCCACTTGGTAAATTAAAAAAGACAATAATCTGACTTAAGTAAAAATTACCGATAAAATATGGTCAAAAGCTAAAACCCTTTGGTTCTTCCACCCTACAACTTCAGATGTGGAGAGTTAAGATCACACATTGGTGGGACTACCTTGTAGGTTACGGGGTCTGCGGACACCAGAAACCGAAATTTTCTATGTGTACTTAGTCTAATTCTTATGCTTAAAAATTTGAAAATGTATATATTCTGCATAGTAATATGTTTAAAATATATAAACGGACCCTGGAAACAAATTTTTCTGGACCTGCCACTAACCAAATTAAGAAAATGGTCTTGGAAGACCGAAGGCATATATATGTACGAGAATGCTCTGATGCAAATCTCATAAGCTTCTTAAAATCGGAAAGAAGTCATAACACTCTAGTAAAATGAAAACGAGTTTTGGAAGGCAAACTTTGCAGAATTCAGTGTAAAATTTAATGTTAACTTTCAAGTGTAAATATACCAGGGATATGGCCAGAATCTCCAAGTTTTAGTGACAAAGGCATTGGAGAAGTACCTCGAAGATGGAAAGGAACTTGCATGGAAGGTTCCGACTTTAAGAAGTCTGCTTGTAACAGGTACAACTGCTTCACATCATCCTCATCCCAGAGAAATGTTCAACATTACGAGAGTTGACATAATTTTCAGAAAATTATTAATGCATTATATCTTGTAAAGCTTGGTCTAGTGAAAAGGTGAGAGCTTTGTGGTTTTAGAGGCCATAAGCTTAAAACCTCACTAACGATACCTGGAAGCTCTGAACCGTCTCAGAAACAGGGAAAAATGAATTAAGAAAACAGATAATGAGCTCTGTAGACTTCATACTAATATTCCAGCTTTAATTATCACAGGAAATTAATCGGTGCAAGATATTATAGCTATCAAGATGGCTTACAGAAATACAGCAACACCAGTGCCTCAAAATCAACTAGCTCGCCACGAGACCAAGACGGACATGGAAGTCATACAGCATCAATTGCAGCGGGTGCCCGAGTCGCCAATGCTAGTTACTTCGGACTGGCAAAAGGCACGGCTAAAGGTGGCTCAAGTAATGCCAGAATTGCAATTTATAAAGCTTGCTTACTAGATACTTGTTCTGGTTCCACAATACTGAAAGCTATTGATGATGCTGTCAAAGATGGAGTTGACATAATATCATTATCTCTGGGCATGGATTTACTCCTGCAAGCTGATTTTCTTAACGACCCGATTGCTATTGGTTCATTTCATGCCAACGAAATGGGGGTAATGGTGGTATGCTCAGCGGGAAATAGTGGACCCGACCCATACACTGCAGTGAATACAGCACCATGGATATTCACTGTAGCAGCCTCCAATATCGACAGAGCTTTTGAATCGACCCTGGTTTTAGGAAATAAATCAAGTTTCAAAGTAAGATGACAATTCTATTCTATTCTATAAATTCTACATCTATGTTACTCCGACTCTTCATTCTTCATATAACCTTGCATGCGCATGCCCGACACTCCGACATACATAGGACACTTGGACATATCATTTTAAGCCATAAACTTGCGATTTTTCATAAAAATAGGCGGACTAATACTAGGAGAGACACTAGAGTCAGATACCTCTAAACGAGTCATGGTAACATAGTTATGCACTGCCTCAATTTTTTCATTAAACAGCTGTATATTGATTATGGTTAATGGTTATCATAATTTTCTAAACAGGGGACGGGAATCACATTGTCAAATCTCACGACCTCTAGTCAATACCCTCTTGCATTTGCAGGGGATGTTGCTGCAGATTTTACCCCACCATCGGAGGCAAGGTAATTCATTGTTCATGCTTTAAGGCAGCCTTGTACCTTAGGGTATTTCACGGTAAACTTCAAAATTAAAACTACCTAATGTGTCAAAGATAGCAATTTACAATGACCTATCTAACAGCTGAAGAATTTTGTAAATACACGGTCTTAGCTGAGAACTTTTAATATTTTTTGAGGGAGTCTCTTACCTAAAAGTTTGTACTGCAGCAACTGCTACCCAGGATCCTTGAATCCCAAGAAAGTAGCTGGTAAAATAATAGTTTGTGTAAACAATTACCTAAGTATAGCAAGGCGAATTAAGATGTTGGTGGTACAAGATGCTGGGGCAAAAGGAATGATATATATCAGTGATGTTGGAAAAAGTGTGCCATTTGATTCAGGTGCATATCCATTTACACAAGTGGGAGAAAACGACGGAATTCAGATTCTTAAGTACATAAACTCTACCAAGTATGTTATTACTCTCAACCGTTCAAGTTATTTTTACAAATATTCTTATACGAGACAGCCTCATGGTAAAATTATTGTGAGACTAACCGATATTTTCTATTGAATATGATATTCAATTTTTAGTGGGCAATGGTTACTCCCTCTATTCATTTGATTTCCATACGTTTGATTAAAATACTCTAGATATATTGAACAAATGTACGGAAATGAAATGAATAGAGGGAGTATATTAGAATTTAGAAGAGTAAGTGGAATGACTTGGTCCGCCTGGTCACAAAAACCAGACAAGAGGGGAAATATTCTCTAAGCCAGAAATCTATAGATGGACAACCCAATAAGAAAAAAAAAAAGTTTAAAGTGGATAGAGGAAGTTAATGATAACATACTTACAAGTATAAGCCAAAATCACTCCCTCCTTCGATCTGAATTGACATTGAATGACGTCCAATATCTTCCGCAGAAGACCAACAGCAACTATCCTCTCAACAGTAACGGTGGAAAAATTCAAACCAGCACCAGTTGTGGCAGATTTCTCCTCGAGAGGTCCAGGAGGAGTCACTGAAAATATACTGAAGGTGCATATGAACCTCTTTGTAATGATCCGTAAATGAACATAATATTCCATGATAGTGCTTGTTCTAAAAACAACCTTTTCGAATCATTATCAGCCAGATATAATGGCTCCCGGAATTGCAATATTAGGAGCAAATATTCCACAAAGTCAGCCCATACAAGTACCTGCTGGAAAGAAACCGTCAAAATTTGCTGTAAAATCTGGTACATCAATGGCCTGCCCACATGTAAGTGGTGCAGCTGCCTATATCAAATCCGTACATCATGAATGGACACCATCCATGATCAAATCAGCATTGATGACGACAGGTATGCTCTGAATTCATAAGATCATTTCACAATAAGAATTACAAAGATCACATAATTTATCTTGCTTCCTTTATTAACCCTTTGTGATAGAGGAATTTAACGGGGAAGGGAGGGAAGAAAAATGAGACTGAGGAATTCATTACAATCCCTCCAATACAGGAAACATTGGAGGGAAAACTTACTTGTTCCATCCATTCCCCCATCCTACCCCTACCCTTCCCTTCTGTCACCCTTTCCCTTCCCTCCTTCCCTCTCCCATTTCCTTACTTTGTATCGATGTATACAAACACACCCTAAGACTAAACAAACAGTAGAGCACTATGGCAGACTTCAGGACTTTTTGGGGTGGATCCATGTGTAACATGGGGTCCCGAGACACCATAGATCAATATTGTTTTAGTACTTTTTATTTAAAATCTGGTGCTGAAATTTTTTAAAATCTACAGTTTCTATATTTAAGTGACTAAGATAATTTTCAACAGGACCCATAAAAAAATTTTCTAGTCTTCCACCGGTAGCACCGACACATTTTCAAAGCTGCTTCTTTTAATTCATATAGATTTGGCTTTTTTTTTGCAGCAACTATTGCAGATAACATGGGGAGATTTTTGAGGACCAGTTCTGATATCGCAAATCCACATGAAATTGGAGCAGGAGAAATAAGTCCAGTCAAAGCCCTTGATCCAGGCTTGGTGTTCCCAACAGGAGTAAATGATTACTTGAATTTTTTGTGTTATTGTGGATATTCACAGAAAAACCTCCGTTCCATGTCAAGGACAAAGTTCAAATGTCCAAAGGTATCCTCAGATCAGCTTATCTCAAATATAAACTATCCATCTATATCAATTGGTGGACTCAAAAAAAATCAAACCACGAGCGTTACAAGGCATGTGATCAATGTGGGATCTTCAAATGCTACGTACACGGCTGTGGTACGTTCTCCAGATGGTTTAAGGGTAAACATTTCTCCAAAAAAGATGATCTTCAAAAGTGGTTTCACAACAGCATCTTTCAATGTTACATTCCTTGCAAAGCACGCTCGGACAGGCTACAATTTTGGCTCAATTACTTGGTTTGATGGCCTACACATTGTTCGTGTTGTGTATGCTGTAAATATTATAGTCTAAATGACTGACCTTCATAGTGCTAATTACATGACATAGAGTAACTAAAAACTCTGTAAATAAGATTGATTCTTTATTCAAGAAAATACACAGCACTGTGCCATCAACTCAGTTATCAATGGCTCTAACAAGACTCTGCCTAGAGGACCAATTTTAACATGGTGTTAAATCTCAGTTTGAGACTTGATACCGGGCTACATGTTGTGGTCTGATCTCGGTCTTTGTGTCATATATGCAACTGAAACCGGCTCAATATGTCGCGGTAACCTTCAAAACCTTTATAACTCGGTTACAATCTTGTGACAGCCTATTTATACCACGGCCTCAGCAACAGAATACAAAAAAGGCTAGGCTAAACTATATGCCTTTTGATGGCAACCATCTCAAACATATTGCGCAGAAAAGAGGTGAAGGCAGTAAGCTGAGACAATGCATTGAGTTAATTATAATCAAACATGCAAGATAGTCCTACAATGACAGTGTACATTGGGAGGCCCTGTAACTATGAAAGCTATAGCTTATTCTGTAGAGCAGTCAGCAGTCTGAATTATGGGTTGAATGTGCCTCCCGAGTCAGCTCATCTAAACAACTGATGAGGAACTACTCCTTAACCTTCCCAAGATGATGATTGTAATAATATTATGTAAGCGAAGTGACAGGATATCACTTGTGAAATGCAAATTGTTTGCACCTCCATATAACTTGCCCTTAGCGACGCTTTCCTATTCCTACCTGCCTTGGGCAGTTAATTCAGCATCAATCCTAGCAATTTACTAAGCATGCCAATAAAAGGGAAGAAGATGAACCTTCTTGTTTACAAAAATGACCTCACTACTGTAAGCTATCCTAAAACTATGTGCACAGCTTAGCAACGTCCTAAATGTTAAAAGGGTAATTCTTCTTAACATTTCAGTCTAACTTATCTCATTTTCTCATTTACAAACTTCACATCTTCCCGCTCTCAAGAGATCATCTAGTAAAGTTTGGGTGTCCATTCTGATGAGGGTATGCACCAATAGATCATTAAGAAAGACTCTTTAGTTTTCTCTTTATACAAGCTGATGTCATAAAGCTTGCATTTTGCAGTCAAAAAGGAAGAGTTTTTCCAGTCGAGTCATTTCAGTTAAAACTAAGGAATTCGTTCTAATTACGAAATAAATTGATACGGAAGAGTCTTATAAGTACAACAACTACATACTTTGGTGTGGAAAGTGTATAGCAGCATACACAAGAATCCGCGCATGTGATGGCTCGCGTCCTTTGAACAAAACTGTTTATTTAGATTCTAGCTGAGGTGAGATTCAAGGATGTTTATTGACTTCAAATTTCTTATACTCATATTCCAAGATCATGAAGCCGAGCACTGACCATTCAACTGTTTAATCACTTCATCTGTCACTAAGATTTCCTATTCTTAGCATTTAGCCCCGTCACAGTGGGAAAAGAAGCAATAGTGTCATCTGCTATGATGGCAAATTGGCAACTCATAATCTACATTTCCAGGACCATAACACCATATTTATCTTTTCTTAATGAAAGATTTACCTCTTATGCCAAAGCTAAGCACCAAACAGTCATTGATACAATCTTTAAAATAAGAAATACGGAGTACAATGAATGCTCAGTATGGATCATGCAAGCTGAAAAAAAACTGCGTACCTGAGTATATAGGCCATCTGTTCATGCCAAAAATGTCATTCAGAATGTCACTACTGCAGTTGAAAACCTCTCTGACTCGGCCAAAATCAAATATACATCAACCAATCATTTTTGAATCAACAGCTTGAGCCTGAAGTATATGTTAAAACTTATTGGCAGCACTTTCCATTCGATTTGTAACATGTTTCTTTGAATACCCAAGGACAAGTGCGTTGTAAATAACAACATTTGGACACACATTCTTTTCTATCATCGTATTTATTATTTGGCACGCTCGTTCAGTGTCACCTATTCTGCACATTCCATGGATGAGAGTATTGTACATAACTAAATCAGGAAATAAGCCCATATCAACCGTCTTATTAAACAAAGCACTAGCTTCGTCCATGAGCCTTGCTTTGCAACATCCCCTAAGGAGAGCACTACATGTAATCACATCAGGTATTATATTCTTCTCAAAACCATACTATATACAGTTATCTTGGAGGACCTTTAAAAGCTCACCTGGCTTTATATGCCACGGATAACCACATATAAGATACGCGAGTAGATCAACTACTCTGTGATTCATGTTTCCAAGAATCAAGATATGGATCAATGAACAAACAGTATGCTGCACTCCAAAACTACACTCCAACCAGCTAACCAAGAGCAAAGGAAGTGAGCCACTTCCACCTTCAAAGAATAGAACATTCATCGCCTTAATTATATACTCCTCATCAAAATTTCTCTCACATTCAAATGTGAAAAACCCAATCCATTATCCTCCAAGACTTCCATCTCGGCAACACCTGATTCCTCTTGCGAACGAGGTAAACTAAACTCATTCGGGACCTGATTTCTAGCGGCATAAGCTTCACTAATCCTTTCATTAGACACACATTTTGAAGTAGTAGGAACATGATTAGAATCCTCAAGGAGCGAAGGAACGTCGCCCTCAGAACTACTCAAATGCAACAAAGCTGAACTGACACAGGAGAATAATCGAGTTTTTTTTCTCGTATACAGCAGCACTTTCAAATTCAAACCAAAAGTTAGTCCATTTTTAAACAAAAATGGGACCTTCATCAACTAGCCAAAACCAACAACATCCAGTCTGCTGAAGCATAAGCATAAAAGAGGGTATTAAATCACCCCAAAACAAACAATAAATCCCTCCCTCTTACTCATTAATTTACTTTTTTTTATTCTTTGCGAGGAGTATCCTAATCAAAGGTAAACAAATGATTGGGACGGGGAGAGGTACATAAGCAACCGAATAACCTCAACCCTAGTCAATAAAACAAACAAATAATGACTTGAAAGGGGAAAAATCTAACTTCATGAACACATACTATACCTGCAAATAGAATCATACCCAGAAATTTCTCTGAGCTAATGAACTACATTCATCAAAGAACATCTAAATAAGTAATAACATAAACCCAGTTGATATAATCGGAGATTAGAGAGAAAAACAGGAGAATAAAGGGTTATAAACATTGGAAAACATGATAGATAGAAAGATAAAAGAGATAGTAGAAGGGTGAAAAGCTGAAGAAAACACGGTGTATCTATATTAAAACTATCTACTCCGTATGACCGTATCTATCTATATTAAAAGACTAAATTAAAAATTACTCCCTTATAAGTTGCACTTTTCTAAAATTACTCCCTTATAAGTTTGTTTTTTAAAATTACTCCCTTAAGTTGAGCTCAGACCAAAAATTGCTACCATTTTTCAACTCCGGTGAGTATTTCCGTCTCTTTCTGAATTTTCCCTCAATTTCTCTAAATTTAGGACATAAATGCCCTTAAATTCTTTCACTTTTATGTTAAATTCATCCCTGATCTCCCTCATGATCTCCCCTCCTTCCTCTTTAACACCCCACCACCAGCCCTTCCCCTTCCTCATGATGAGAACCCCACCAGCCGTCCTTATCTCTCCTTTCTCGCCCATTGGCGTTTAATTTTGCCGACAACGTCCCCGTAGTTATTATTAGCTAGCTTTTAATTTGTGCGGTGAGGCTGGTTGAGATAGTTGTCGGCGTGTTATGCGGGAAAGGGAGGCCGATGCTACTTGTTGTCGGAAAATTCAGATGAGGATGCTGGTGCGTGGAGTAGGGGCATTGACGTACATCAGGTAATGGGAGAGAGGTCGTCGGAGATGTCTGGAGATCGTTTAACGGTGGTACGGTGGTGAAGGTTGTGCGGTGGTGTGGTGGTTGGTGGCAGCAGGGTGGATCACGGAAATGAGGAAGAGAATGAAGAGAGTGACTGAGAAGTTGTTTGGGTTGAGGAAGAGAGTAATGTTTTCGAAGGGTAATTTCGTCCATTTACTTATTTTTTCACCTGAGAACTAATTTTGTAGCAATTTTTTGTCTGAAGTCAACTTAAGGGAGTAATTTTAAAAAACAAACTTATAAGGGAGTAAGTTTAGAAAAGTGCAACTTATAAGGGAGTAATTTTTAATTTTTAATATACCGATCTGGTTTAAACGTATATCCGGATTTCGTGACAAGGTAAACTTATAGGTTTTGAATCGAAGTCCGGATTACTTTATAATAATTTAGAATTAAAATCGATAATATCAATTAAAATAATTTTGAAATTCAAAGTAAAACTTAATGGTTCGGAATACCGTAAAAGTAAACCAAGTATTAATATATAAAAAAATTGCTCCTAAAAACGTGTTATAAATCCGAAAAGAACAAATAAATCATTATATATTAAATGAAAACACTAATATTTCAAATAACATCAGATACTAAAAATTCACATGTATCATTCCCGTCCATTGTGACTTCTTCGTCAACATTCCCTCGTCAAACCCGAGAAATCTCATATCGTGCTCTATCACTCTCAAGTCTCAACCATGTCTACTTTGGTCTCCCTCTACCCCTAACATCCTTTTCCGTTTCCCAATTCTCCAGCCCCCTAACTGGCGCGTCCATAGGTCCTTTCTCACATGGCCAAACCCTCTTGGTCGATTTTCCATCATCTTGTCCTTTAGTGGCGGCCAGAGTACGCCACTTTCACATTCTCCCTAATCACCTCATTTCTCACCCACTTCAACATACGCATCTCCGCTACGCTCATCTTTTGGATATGACATTGTTTCATAGCCCAACACTCGGAGCCATAAAGTAAGCCTAATCGCTGTGTTTTCTTTTAAACTATGGGGCAGTCCACATGAATTCCGCAATTCATGTGTTTTTGAAACTTACAGGAGATTAATTCCACCATGGCAACCAAACGACACCTAAATTGTTGTTAAGAGGCATCTCATCTCGCTTCCCCCAATATTTCTTCTTCTTTGACAAGACTCACAGGACTGGACAAAAGCATAAGCTTCAATTTGAGGCATTCATCTCTAGATCTGGCAAAATGGACCGGACCTGAATCTGACCTGTATACCCGAACTCAAGACCTGAACTTGACCCGAACCCGAATTACCCGACCAATCCGAATGTTTATTGTTGCAATATCCACAAATAACTTGATAATATTTGACCTGAAAATGACCAAAACTGGAAATGACCGAACGCGTCCCGAAGTCTACCGACCCAAAACTGACCCGATTGACCCGTTTCGAAGCCT
>JAYMSF010001787.1:0-11365 GCA_036897335.1 Silene vulgaris
GTCGAGTCTGCTCTTGGCAGACTCTCCCTTAATTTGACAATGGGTATACTCGGCCGAGTAACCCTAATTCGGTCGAGCATACCCTTAAGAGAGAACGGGGTATTACAATAATCACGCTTATGTTGTTTTCTCAAATGATTGTTTTTTTATTAAGGCGAAAGCAACGGGAACCACAATTCTCCAGGGCCGAGTTAAAGACGGCGTTTACGAGTGGTGTCCTTCCAAACCAAAAGTCTATGCTTCTATCAAAGGACCTGCTTCGTTATCATGGCATCATAAGTTAAGGCATCCAGCATATGATGTAATCAAACAAATTAATAAAAATTTACCATTTTCTATATTTGATTATTCTCATTATTGCGAATCCTGCAATACTGCAAAGAGCAAGAAGTTACCATTTTCTAATTCTACGTTCGAGTCCAATGCTCCACTCGACCTCGTGTTTTCAGACCTTTGGACGAGCCCAATAACCTCGTTTGATCACTACAAGTAGTATATCGTATATGTAGACCACTACAGTAAATATATTTGGTTGTATCCGTTAAAGAAAAAATCAGACGCTACAATTCAAAGCACTTGTAGAAAAGCACTTTAATAAACCGATAAAACATTTTTTCTCCGACAATGGCGGTGAATATATTAAATTAAACCCCACCTTACTTAACAACTGTATTTCCCACTCCACATCCCCTCCGCATACTCCCGAACATAACGGATATGCCGAGAGGAGACACCGTCACATCGTTGAGACAGGCCTAGCACTTCTCAATCATGCGCACCTCCCTACGAAATATTGGCCCTTTGCTTTTAACACCGCCACCTACCTCATCAACCGACTTCCGACTCGGTCTCTTCAAGGGAAGTCCCCATACTTAGTCATTCATAATAAACAACCCAACTATACCAATCTGCCCAATTTTGGTTGCCTTGCCTATCCTTGGCTAAGACCATACACCAAGCACTAACTTAATTTAAGATATCTTTTAGAGAGTAACTATATGGAATATTACATTGGCGGATCCGCATATGAGGATCCGGAGCCCCAGAAATCTAGAACATCAGAGAAATGAATTTTGTTTTATTTTGTTTAATTTTGTTTTAGAGCTCGCAAGGGTGGAGTTTAGTGGTTAAAACTTAAGTGAAATTCCCAGGAGACCCGACTTCAAGCCTCCCTAAGAGCAAATCTTGTAGAGCATTGTTGGTTTGGGTCCATGCCTAATAGGCTTCGAACCTGTCACTTTCGGGTGGCTTACCTGGTTTACAGGGTTTGCAGACTAATACAAACATAAATGACTTGAATACCAAACCTAGCCTAGAATAAGGAAAGCGGTACAACTGTACAAGGAATACAAAGATTACGAAACGTAATTAGGAAAATACAGTAAGTGAAAGATGATGTAATATTATGTTTATCAGAATTATGCTGAAAAGTTTAGCACTAGATCGACTTGGTGCATCCATTCATCATACAACCCATTTCTACATTGCTCATCTTAAGTTATATAATTGTCGTCATCGGACTTGTCGACTTGATGTATCCATATATGGTCTGAAGTTGTAAAATCTTCGTCATCCTCTTGGGTTACATAAATCGGTGTTAGTTGTTAGTATGTCACTCGTATTCGCTTGCGGAGTATGTCCGAGTTTGATTAGGAGTTTATTTCGTAAGTTTTGTTTTATGATTTATTACTTTTACTTATCCTTATTTGATTAGTGTTTGTTTGTGAGGCAAACACTTCGAGAGTTTTAAGAGGATGTGCTCATGTTTATAATCTGTAACTATCCCGACATAGTGAAATATTTTCCCCGGTCCCTGTCGCCGTAGCTATCGCACTGATAGTGAACAACCCAAATCTCCTCTGTGTCTCTTATTTTTGCATCTACCCCAAATCGCTTCCGCGCACAACAATTGGCATCATTGTCTGTAACTGTTCCGATGCTGCAATTCTTCGTAAAAATTATGACAGGGGGCAAAACGCTAGTATTGCAGGCCAATATGGCGGATACTGTCGAGCATTTGCACAGAAAGATAGACATTATCACAGGAATCCCAATGACGGAACAAAGGTTGATTTACAGAGGGAAGCAACTTCAATGGTGGGAGACTATGGAGGACTGTGGTGTCCAAAACGACACCAACATACAGCTTGTGGGGCGAATACGAAGCACTGTTAATACCGAGGCGTGGCGCCTCATTTCTGATATGGTCCATCTTATTTTCCAGCTGTGTAGGGATGACACTTCTTTTACTGACTATAGAATGATAAAAGAGAAGGCAGATCAGTTCGTGGCGCTGTTAGTCAATGACAAGACTGATTGCTATAAGATATTCTTGGACGCCTACGCTGCGCAGGCGTTGGTTATGATGTATACGCAGATCTTGAAGAAGAAACAGAAGGAATGTGCGGATAAGTGTATTAGATGTTTCATGAGCTTGGGGGGTAAAGGCAGACGCGAGAATGGGTATCGTGCTATGATGCTATTGGAGTTTTGTAGGTTACTTAAGACGGTGGTCCCTCGTGATGATCTCTTGTACCTCGACTGTCAGAGCGCTCTACGACTTATGCTGAATGAGGTTGAAGTCAAGTGTAGGCCCACGGGGGATACTTACGTGGCTGACAGGGAAAATGAAATTCCCTTTGTTGCTGTCAACGACCTGTTCCCTATCTTGGAGCAAGTAGGGCACAGTCTGGGGAAGGAATTAGAACTGCACAGTACCGAGTCATCAAACACCCCGTGCGGGCTATTGGTTCAGAATGTGTCCGATTTTTCTGCATTTCTAAAGCCTGTACTGACTATCATTGAGAGAGAACTTGCTGCTGCACGAGATTCTCTCAAGGGTGAGGGTAAAGGCAATGAAGCGGGAAAAGTCTGCTTATTAAGTGATGAGGTTGATCGTCTCTTCTATCTTTTCATTGATCTGCTCGGTCAGATTGAAAAATGTATGCTCGAAATGAAGGGTATTAACAGAAAAGAGGATGCTCAAGCTTTTCCATGTAGTTGGTCTCACTATCTTGATATTCTCAAGGAATTGAGAAACATCGCGCTTCTTTATCCTCGTTTGGAGGTCCGACTTTTAACCATAATGAGAGAGAATAAAGAAGTGGTGGATGCTCTTGTTGTTCAATATGTTTCCTGTGTTGATGATCATCATTGGCTTCTTAAGCTTAAGGATGTCCTAGACTTTGAATCCAAGCGACATTTAGCATTATTGATGTTTCCTAAGGTGAACAGAGATTATCAAGAATTATATGAGATGTTGATACACAGGTCTCAATTGTTAACTCAATCATTCGAGTATATATCTAATGCACGCCCGTCTTCTTTACAAGCTGGTCTTTATATGGGATTCGTAAATGAAGAAGCTAAAGGCCCTGGTGTATTAAGGGAGTGGTTTTGTCTAGTCTGCCAAGCTTTGTTTGATCCACAGAATGCCCTTTTTATTTCCTGCCCCTTGGACCGTCGAAGGTTCTTTCCTAATCCAGGCAAGTATTCCTCTTCAATACCACCTGCACAGTAATAATCATATAGTTATAAAAATGTACTCTCTTCGTCCAGTCAATAGTTTACACTTACTTTCGTGTTCTTATTTTGCATTACATCGATTATGCAGCCTCCAAGATCAATCCCC
The DNA here is from genome assembly GCA_036897335.1 of Silene vulgaris. Lineage (NCBI taxonomy): Eukaryota > Viridiplantae > Streptophyta > Magnoliopsida > Caryophyllales > Caryophyllaceae > Silene > Silene vulgaris. Next base: position 3,632 of record JAYMSF010001787.1, read on the forward strand.
TCCATATTCAATACTTCCGATTTGCTGGTAGGGTAATTGCTTTAGCGTTTATGTACAAGATTCAAATTGAAGGTTTTCTCGATCGTGTATTTTTTCTGCAATTAGCAGGAAGACGTGTTTCAGTGGAAGACATTAAGGATGCAGATCCATGCATTTATAAGAGCTGTAAGCAAATTTTGGAGATGGATCCTGAATTTTTGGATTCTGATGCACTTTGTCTAACATTTGTTACTGAAACCTTAGAACTTGGATCGAGGGAAGTCGTGGAACTGTGTCCTGGTGGTAACGACATTGTTGTGAACAGCAAAAATAGGGAGGAATATGTTCACCTCATTGTTCAACAACGTTTTGTTAAATCCGTTGCAGAACAAGTGTCTTCCTTTGCTCAAGGTATTACTGACATTCTTCGTGGCAATAATCTCGCGACAACCTTTTTTGAAATCCTAGAGCTGCAAGATCTTGATTGGATGTTGCATGGAAGTGAAAGTCAGGAAATTTCTATTGAAGATTGGAAGGCACATACTAAATATGTCGGCTACCAAAAGTCTGATCGAGAAATAGATTGGTTTTGGAAGGTATATTGAAATCATGCATTATTGATCCTGATGGATTTCTTCGTCTGAATTGTATACGGACCATGGCTTTATGTCTCCAGTAGGTCTAATCAGTGTTAATCGGGTATTGCAGGTTGTCGAAGAGCTGAATGCAGAGCAGAAGAAAACTCTACTTTTCTTTTGGACATCAGTAAAGTATCTTCCAGTTGAAGGGTTTCGCGGTTTGGCTTCTGAACTTTTCATATACAAGTCGTTGGAGCCCCAAGACCGATTGCCTTCATCCCACACCTGCTTTTACCAACTGTGTATCCCGACTTACCCCACGAAAGCCATCATGCAAGATCGTCTTCGAGTCATTACCCAAGACCATGTAGGTTTTAGCTTTGGAACATTGTGACAGTAACGGTTTGATTTGGATGATGCTGACCACTGGGATGTGCACGTAGAAAGGTTTGGTTTCGAGTATGTACAAATTATTTTTCAACTTAACCATTTCACATTGCTATTTTTGAAATAATAAAGTCAATAAAAATTTCACAAAATTTATAATATCCCTTCGTCCATAATCTCTCCCATGTCACCCATCTCCTGTCACTGTCAACTTCCGAATATGGTTTACCAATGTGGACTAATGTGGTTTTGTGTTATTTTAGATGTATAAAGTTGTTGATAATTTGCTGTTGAGGGGTACATTTTTTAAGGTTGCTTGTGTGAAGTAGTTATAGTAATTTATAGCTGATTTAGAGACTACTTTGTGGGAGCAGTATGAGAAGATGCACATGAAATCTGGGTTGATTTCTGATGTTTCCATCTTCTGTATTTTCGAAACCATGAGTTTTGGTGTGGTGGTTGCTCATCTGAGCACCTCATCCCTTAACCATGAGATCAGGGGTTTGATCCATGCTCATGAGGTTAGGGGTTCGATCCATGGGAAACCAATACTATCTTTCATGAGAGCACTCATACATTTATCTAAGCTGAGCTCTCCTTTACAGTTCACACTACTACTCAGTGAAGTCCGTTTTCAGTCGGCCCAGATCTTCCCGACTCCAATCACGTAGCCTAGACAAATTAAGTCCAGCTGCAGATGTTTTGTTCAATCTTCCTGTAAAATTGTCACACCCAATAAGAATTGTATTTATCACTATGTTTGAAAATGTAATTTCTAGCCATGGTGGCGATTTAATCCTTTTTACATCCAACATAAACCAGATCCAATAAGGACAAGTGTTTCTACTTATTTTCAGTTTCAAACGATTTCACTAATTTTTTAGATTACTTTGAAAAAAAAAATCAGGAATTCCGAATGAGTTTTTTATCGAGTCTTTCTACCACCCTCTTAGTCTCTCACATACATGTATGGTACATGAACATTACATAAGGGCATGTGAGACATGTGAGAGGGTGATGTTGAGACTCGGCACCACTGGTGGCGTCATCTTAATATCTACTCCTATTATACTTTTCTGTTGAATTTATTCTCGCTATACACATTGTTTTGACGGAGTTTGTTGAATGAGCATAGCCTAATGAAATGTACAGCATTAGAAAGTAGAAAAGTAATCTGATATAGATTAAGTCAAGTTGTTGATAATTGATATTGTCTAGTAATCTGATATTATGACCATGTCTTGAACACAAAGTTAGGCAAGCAATCACAAAATCAAACATCCCATCTCTCCATTCCTCATTCATAGACCCTACTGCTACCATTATCAACCTCTGGCCGTTCGGGACTATGTCATTAGTTTCGATGTCATCAGCCTCATCGGAACATGGCGGGAGGTTGGACCTACAGTTTTTTGTGAAAATGATTTCAGGGGCTAAAACACTAGTACTGCAGGCCAATATGGGGGATACTGTGGAGCATCTGCACAACAGGATACAGAGCATCACAGGAATCCCAGTGACAGAGCAGTATTTGATTTACAGAGGAAAACAACTTGAATGCAGGTGGGACCATGGAGGAATGTGGCATTCAAAACGACGCAAGCCTGCAGCTTGTCGGCCGAATGTGCAGCACAATTAATTCCGCAGCGTGGCACCTCATTACTGACGTGGTTAATGTTATTACCCAAGTGTGTAGAAATGGTTCGCCTCCAATTGACTGTAACATTGTTAAACTGGCGCTTGATAAGTTCATGGCACTGGTGCTAGATGATACCGATCTGAATATAAAGACTGGTTATTACAAGATAATCATGGACGCTTATGCACCGCAGGCTTTGGTTATGATGTATAGGTCGGCAGAGGAGAAGACGCAGAAGTGTGCAGATGATTATATTCAGTGGATGATGATGTTGGAGGGCAAAAGTAGAAGCGAGGGTGCCTATTGTGCTATGATGCTATTGGAGTTTTGTAGGCTACTTAAGGCGTCAGTACCTGAGGATGACATCTTGTACCTGGACTGTTTGAACTTTGACGACACTTGCGAAGAGGCTAAATGAGGTTGATGTGGCGTATAAGCCCTCTTGAAATTCTGAGGAGATTACTCCCTTTATTGCTGTCCAAGACGTGTTCCCGTTCTTGGAGCATATAGGGCACAGGCTTCAAACTAAAGAGGGACCATGCCTTCAAGATGTCTCTCGTTTTTCTGCATTTCTGAGCCTTTACTTAGGGTCATTGCAAGCGAACTTGATGTTGCAGCAGCTTCTCGCAAGGCCCAGGAAAAAGGAAAGGTCTGCCTTTTAGGCGACGAGGTGAATGGTCTCTACTGTCTTTTCTTTGATTTGCTCCATTGGATTGGGAAGTGTTTGCGCAAAATGGAAGAGACTTGTTTAGACAACAAGAGAAAAGAGGATGTTACAGTTCACCCAAGGCTTTGTTTATGATGTATAGGTCGACAGAGGAGAAGACACGGAAGTGTGCGGAAGAGTGTATTAGGTGGATGATGCTTTTGGAAGGCAAAGGTGGAAGCGAGGGTGCATACTGTGCTATGATGCTATTGGAGTTTTGTAGGCTACTTAAGACAGTCCCTGAGGATGACGTCTTATACCTGGATTGTTTGACGATACTTGGGAAGACTCTAAATGAGGTAAATGTGGCGTGTAGACCCTCTCGGGATTCTGTGGAGATTACTCCCTTTATAGCTGTCCAAGATGTGTTCCCGTTCTTGGAGCATGTAGGGCACAAGCTGCAGACTACAGAGGCACCATCCCTTCAGGATGTCTCTCGTTTTTCTGCATTTCTGAAGCCTATACTTAGGATCATTGCAAGCGAACTTGATGCTGTAGCAGCTTCTCGCAAGGCCCGGGAAAAAGAAAAGGTCTGCCTTTTAGGCAAGGAGGTTAATGGTCTCTACTGTCTTTTCTTTGATCTGCTCCATTGGATTGGAAACTGTGTGCACAAAATGGAGAGGCTTTATTTAGACAACAAGAGAAAAAAGAATGTTGTAGTTTATCCAACTTGTTGGTCTCATTATCTTGTTATTCTCAAGGAATTGAGAAGCATCGCACTTCTTTATCCTGGTTTTGAGGATCGCTTTTGGACCATGATGAGAAAGAATAAAGTAATGGTAAGTGCTCTCGTTGTTCTATATGCAACCCGTGTTGACGATCATGCTTGGCTACTTAAGCATAAGGATATCCTAAAATCCAAGTCCAGGCGGCATTTAGTGATGTTCATGTTCCCTGCCCGGAATAATGAGGGAATACATGAAATGTTGATAGATAGATCTCAATTGTTGACTGAATCTTTTGAGTATATACGCAATGCCGACCCATCTTCTTTGCAAGATGGTCTCTCTATTGGATTCAAAAATGAAAGAGCTGCCAGTCGTCGTGTATTAAAGGAGTGGTTTTACCTAGTTTGCCAAGCTTTGTTTGATCCCCAGAATGCCCTTTTCATCGCGTGCCCCATGGACCGTCGAAGGGTCTATCCTAATCCAGGCAATATTTTCTTGTCCTTTTTATATGTTTTCTACTCCTCCACCTCCTAATATCAGTATACCACCAGCAGACTAACGATATAATCGTGGTTCATACGTTTTTAATTGACTGATTGCCCCTCTATGAGGTTATGATTGTGCAATGGGTTGTTTTGTTGTCTTCTGTAGTACGAAATTAGCAATGGCCTGGTTGCCTCGATAATAAATCAGAATGTAGTTTATAGCCTCTTCAGTCCTATACTTTTTTACAGTTACGGATAATGGGTGAGTTGTGTGAAGTCACTCAAGTCAGTTTGTCCAAGTCAATTCAGGCATGTTATGTATTTAGGGTCAGAGGAGGTAAAGTTGGGTTTCAGGTCTGTTTTAGATGTGTCGTTCTCGAGTTATTTCGGGTATGAGCCACTTACGACATTAAGAATTACACTGTACTTTTTTGTGTTCTTATTTTCACATTAAATACATTGTGCAGCGTCCAAGGTGCATCCCGTAAACATTGAGTACTTCCGCTTTGCTGGTAGGATAATTGCGCTAGCCTTGATGCACAAGGTTCAAATTGGATGTTTTATCGATGGCGTATTTTTCTTACAATTAGCTGGAAGAAGTGTTTCCCTGGAAGATATTAAGGTTGCAGATCCATACCTCTATGATAGCTGCAAACAAATATTGGAGATGGATCCTGAATTTGTCGATTCTGATGCGCTTTGTCTAAAATTTGTGACTGAAACCAAAGCGCTTGGATCGAGAGAAATTATGGAACTCTGTTCTGGTGGGAAAGACATTGTTGTGAACAGCAAAAATAGGAAGGAATATGTTCATCTTATTGTCCAGCAACGTTTTGTTACATCGATTGCAGAACAGGTGTCTTCCTTTGCTCAAGGTTTTGCTGACATTCTTCGAGGCAATAATCTCGTTGCAACATTTTTTGAGAGCCTGAAGCTGAAAGATCTTGATCGGATGTTGCACGGAAGTGGATGTAAGGAAATTTCTATTGAAGATTGGAAGGAACATACTGAGTATGTTGGCTACAAAAAATCTGACTTACAGATAGTGTGGTTTTGGAAGGTATGACGAGTAACTCAACCGTGCCCCCCTTCACTGATCATAACCAGATTTTTTTTTGCGAGTAAAACGTAGTTGCACCTTTGAGTTATGTAGGCAATCAATCTAATCAACGGTATTCTGGCATTGCAGATCGTCAAAGAGCTGAATGTGGAGCAGAAGAAAACTCTACTCTTGTTTTGGACATCAATAAGGTATCTTCCAGTTGAGGGATTTCGCGGTTTGGCTTCTAAGCTGTTCATCTTCAAATTGTTAGAGCCCCACAACCAATTGCCCTTATCTCATACATGCTTTTACCATCTCTCTATTCCAAGATACCCCACAAAAGCCGCCATGGAAGCTAGTCTTCGAGTCATTACCCAAGACTCCAAGAGCATGCATGTTGGTTGTAGCTCCGGAACACGGTGACACTAGTGGTTTGTTTCGGAAGATGTAGGCCACTGGGATTTGCACATAATAACGCTTCTGCTTGGGTAGTGAATGCAATAAAGACGAGTGTTGGACATTCGCCAAAATGACACTCGTGACAGAATTATTTCCAAATTAACCATTTCACATAACTATTCTTTAAAATAACAAATCGTCAGCCAAATGTCATTGTATCAGCGTATCGCCTAGTCCGTAGTCTCTTCCAAGTAACCCTTCTCTAGTAGCTGTCAACTTTCAAGTATATTGTTATCAAAGTAATCTTTGTTATAGACATGGTGAGGACGTCAAGTTTTTTGTGTATATTTCTGTTTGTGCTGTCTGTTATATAACTTATATGTATAAATATGTTGATGATTTCGAATCAATCTACTGAACTTTAATCGACTATACACTAGTTTGATGGTTGCCCATGTAAAGTACTGAGTAGTTTGTTTTGTTTATTACTTTGCCTTATGCTTAGTAATAGTTACAAAGAAAGAGTCATTATTGAAAGCGATTGTGAAGTTGCCATCAACAACGATTTGAAGCTACGAAAGAAAGGAAGGAGCGACAAATATCCACTTGCGGGGGTATGACGATAATAGCCGAATACGAGCCAAAGTAGAAGTTGCAGCTCACACAAATTCAAGTCCTCCTACGAAACCAAGCTAGCTAGACATTGAGACGGAATCAAAGTTTAATACATGTCAAAGATAGATATTTGTGTTATAGTTTATTGTATTCTCGACAATCCTATTTGTGATAGACTAGCTACGATGTATACCTATATAAGGTAATCGATTATTGATGAAATAAACACACAAATACAATTAAACCCAAATACCACGTTTTAACATTGTCCCAGTTTGATCTTTTGTTTATTTATTATGTTAGTTTCAGATTTAGTTAATTTTTAAGTAAATATACGAGATGATCTTATATGTGAGTAACTACGGTTATTTCGGATGTTGTTCATTCGTCAAGGAGTTTACAGGGTCGTCTTATGAGAACGCGTAAACCAATGTTGGAGCTAATTTAGAATAGCGTGATTCTTTGTCACCGAACGACCGCAATGCAAACCATGGTAGAAACCAGTTCAATAAGTATTGCGGTTGCTATTGAAACTCGGTACAACCCGGTGTTTGATCTTCAAGGTAAAATAGACGGAATCAATTACTAGGAAACCAAATCTTAGCAACAATCAATTTCTTATACTCAAGGTGACAATTGCCATATATATGAGATTATAAATAGAACGTACCAAAAAAAAAAGATTATAAATAGAAAAATATTTAATATTTCCTTATATTTTTTCCTTTTTCTTTTTTCTTTCTTTGGTACAATTAGATTTCTTTATCATTATTAAGCAAAATAACTTATTATACGGACTATATTTGCAAATGAGATGATATTGACTCGTTAGGGTTTCAAGGTCAACAAAATTTCATTGATTGATTGTGCTACTATTGGAATGGCAGCTTATCAAATCCCGTCAGATATGATCGACGAAATACTGGTTCGGCTTCCGGTGAAAACACTTTTACGTTTCAAGAGCGTATGCAAAGATTGGTACACTCTAATCAATAGTTCCCTCTTCACTCAACTCCATCTTAACAAATCCCTCGTATTCAACTCTCGACACAATCGTACCCTTGTGTATATCGATGTCGATTCCCTTTGTGTTGTTCACGGTATTTATCACCCCTTGAAGCCCGTCAAAGTATATTGGCCTAAAGATATCATGATAAACTGATAAGTGCATAATTTGTATACTTTAACCCCTTTTGTTAGCTTCGTTTTACATGTCTTTTAGCACTTATCTTAGTG
>JAYMSF010001788.1:0-11365 GCA_036897335.1 Silene vulgaris
ATTTTCTAATTTTTTTTTTTTGCGCATCAAAAGTAGCGGATGCGTTTTCTGTCGTCACAAAAAAAAAAAAAACATAAATAAATGAAACATTCCCAAAATAAAATTGACACACAAATAATCGGGATAAAAGGAGTATCATAAATCGTAAACATACGCCCTAGGAAGCCATATGATATCACGTACACGTAGCCATGATTCACAAACCATGCTTGTTTGTTAATTTGCTCTTTAAACCATCGAAATGTCAAATAAGAGGGACCAAGTCACTAAACGTGGAAACCATGTGTTATATGCGTGAAAAAAGGCCGATTACCGTAACTACACCTTTACAATATGGGCATTGGCCATTTTGTCACTTCATTTTTTTTTGGTTATGTTTATAAGTTGGATTAACCACTCACAAATTTGATAAAGTTTGATCACAAAACTGACATACTTGCAATAAGACTGGCAAAGCATTATTATACCCACGACCCGCCGTCCACAACACCATCGACCACCCTTTTTGCCTGACGGTCCTACCATCAAAGGGCGAATTCACCTTATTAAATGGTATAGCAGATGTCACACCGTTGTTGAAAAAACATGTGAAAATTGACTTTTTGCTGCATCATTCATTATATGTTTTGACATTTTATTAGTTAAGTTTGTCCATTCTCTAAACTAATGCAATTATACTCGTAGATATTAAGTAATACTCCGTAGTACGTAATTGCTACAAAATACTATAATCCTCGACTCGCCCCCTGTAGCGACCACCCTAAGACCAACTTGTCTCTCTTGTCTGCGGTCCGCCAACATCGCAAAAATTCAAAAATCGAAACTAAAAGTACTAAACATGCATGCGATAACCGAATGATTATCGCTACCTGAACTAAAAGCCGATAATATTAAAGGTCGGAAAACAATACCGTACAAGAAATGTTTCAATTAAGATGTATTAAAGCAAATTGACTCATTAAGCCGATCACTATTATTTTCCATGCGAAGTGATAGGTGACCTATTTACTCCGTTCTTATCGGAGCCCTCAAGATATCTATCGCCGCTTCGAGGCATGTCTGAGTAGCCTGATCATAGTGCCACTCCCATACAATGTTAACCAACAATTGAGCCTGTCTCCATCATAGCACATGACACACTTCTCAGTACAATGGACCATGCCTCATTCATGTGTCTTTTACTCTTTTTACTCATTAACCTCATCAAATGAGTAAGTCATTGACTACATATAGCAACTTTTGTTGTGGGTCTCAGCCGCAACATCTACCATATAACCTTTCTAAATTGGGTGCTGCCATACACACAGTTTGCAGTCCAAGTGCACATACAACATACTTCAGCATTCAGCAGTACCACAACTTGTCTTCATCTTTATGCAGCTCTGTCTACTTCATCAATGTATTTATTTATCTCTAGTAAATCAATTTTATGGGGACCAACCTACACTTTCAAGCCTTTACCCTACTATTATGGTGCATACAGACAAGTTTCAGAATTTCAGCAGTACAGATTCTGTTTCCGGGGTTCATCCACATTATCTAGAAATCTCGAGTTAGCTAGGTCCTATTCTTTTCGGTTGAAAGAAGCTGAACTGCACTAAACTGAATGATGTAAAAGTTAATTTGTGAAGAGTGAACTGAGCTGAAATTAAGCCAGAAAGAACAAGGCGTTAAATTCGGAAATTCCTAGCTGCCTTTGTCATCTTGTCCAGCAGAAACCCATTAGGATGTGATAATAGGCTTCTTATACTTGAGATGTAAACTTGGTTAAAACGCGAAATGGAACGGTAGAATAGACATTTTTGATATGCAATAGAGCATTGATGAATGATGATACAAGTTTGCTCTTAAGAAGGTGCAAAACTTAGATAAGCTCACAAATGGACGTAGATACAAAATCCCGCCTTTGATACAAGCCTAGGCTCACCCAAACTCAAACTCGAATTCAATAAGCTGTAAAACTACCACCAAACCTAGCACGACTCTTGAACAAAAGGGTATAAATTACCAGCACTAGCACCTAAATCTACTCTTTCCAGTAGGACAAATCACAACAATTAAAAGAAAATAACTAATGTTCACATTTGAAGCAGCTTCAATATGGAGTACTTCACATTACCCTTCCTTCGACACCAGGATCAGATGCGGTATCAGAGACGTGCCCTTCATTAAGAGCTAATGCGCGAAACCTGCCTTTCTGTGCTCGAGGAGGGAGATGTTTTGCAGGTTTTCTTTGGCTAACTGTCCAAGGCAAGAATACTCCTGTCCCTCCGGGGGCCATCCTTGTTGGATTCACAACGACAGGGCGAACTGGAGCTAGCATTACCATGGGCGCTTGAGTCATTCCCCACTTTGGGATCATGTCAACTGGACCTCCATTTGATAGGGTTTGTGGTTCGGGCATACCCGGTTGCCACATAGTCATGGGTTGATTTATAGGAACAAAGGGTTGTGAATGCTGCATGCGGAGATGGTCTTGTCGAACCCTGGTAAATGTGATACTGACCCTTCTAGTTGGAGATGTACACATCACTTGTCTTGCCATGTCAGCACTGTTGTTCCTCATGACGAGAACAGTCCTGTAATGAGACAATGGTCTTTAATTAGACTTAGCAAAGCAGACTCGACTTGAATAAGTCGACATCAAAACCAAATTAGAGACCTAAACTGTAACAAAAAATGACCCAAAGCGGGAATTAACCAGTCAGGAACGACTAGACTCAAAACTACACGAAAAACCAGTAACTGATGCAAGTGTTAACAACATACCCTTGTTTCAAAGAGAGCATGAGTTGCCCTTTGAAGTTCCCTTCACCGTCATTTACCAATGTACGTCCAAAAGCCATTGTAGATTCCGAGAGAACCAAAGTACAGAGTGGTTGGTCCAGATGGGGCGGCTTAAGGAAGGGCTGAGAATATTCTCCCTACAAATCGAGTGTTCCGGCACCAATCAGACTCTTGAAAAAGGATTCAAGAATGGCCAGAAGTATTTCTTCGAAGAACAGAAACTTACCTCGTCAAAATAGTTGATTATGCAACCATTTGGTTTTCTGTTTTCTGGTAATACTTGCCACTGGACAAGGTGATCAATCACGCTTAGAAGAAGTTCCGGAATTTCCTCGTTGTTCGCTGCACATATATGTCAATGTATGATAAGTTGAACAGCTCAGTGAGGAATATGAAGAAATCGTAAATAGAAAAAAATCATTCGGGCTTACCCTTCTGTTGTTCATTGGTTGCCTCGTCTTTTATATGTCCGAATATTGGAACACCGAGCTGAATCTGCTCCCTTTTGTTTGTTTTAACCTGTTTGTTAAACAGAATGTAGGTTTCACCTGCATTCACCCACAAGGATAAAAATATTTTCAGTCAATTTTCGGAATGTTTCATTATCTGTGACAATCATTGATTCGAAATGCTAGCATAAGGAATTAGGCTCGAAACTAAGAGTTACTCAATTCAAGGATATCAAACCTAAGAGTTCTCCATTTTGGCCAGCTAATCGTAGTTCTTCTGCAAACTCGTGTAGCTTGGAAATCTCCGAGACAGTAAATACATCCTCAAACATCTTGAGTCCTTTCACGACATTAACCTGCATATTAAAGCAAATTCGTTAGCAAAACATAAAGCAGAAAAGTACCCGAATTGTCTAAGATAAACACTGGAATTTAGGAAAAGAAATCATGTTCAATTTTCGTTTAGAAGAACTCGCCATGTGCCCTTTCACTGGCTCCTTGGCTACGAAACCTTTTGTCAATTTGATCTGCTCACGACGAAATGTGCAGTCTTCATGGTTATCACATACTTCAATGTGATCAACAGTTGCCTGTATTTCATGAGATCCTACATTTGAACAGAAAGATTATCCATTAAATTGCCAATAAGAAACAATAACCAAAAACACTTAATTATCTCAACAAAATTTAAGATTATAGAAAGCCTATGTATGTAACACTTAGTCAGAAGTACGTGACACGGGTGCATTTCCAAGAATCAGGCCGGACTATTTATTTCTAAATCAAGATGAAGTGTTCATATGTCATACACTCATACATATGTCCGAGTGTTACCAATATAGAAACAAAAACACGAGTTCTTTGTATGCCAACATTAATAATATTGGTCTGAAAATTCAACTATTCATACGTTACATATCACGTCATGCCGACTTCAATACAATCGCGGAGTATAATATATGTCAATTATTATTTGTGGATTATGGAGACGATGTCATATTGAAGGCAACTTAGTAATAAAATTCTCAACTTTCATTAATTAAACTTTAATAAGAAGAGCATGAGAATATGACATCAATTGACACATTAGAAAGTTGAAATGTGTGTGTACCATGCCCACGAATCTAAACAGCAAAATTTAAGTACGTCACTCAAGTTAGGGACATACACTTTATTATTTATTTTACGTAAGGGAATCAAATAATTAAATGCTAAGTACCAATGTGATTAGGGTAACAAAGGAATCTAGAATAGTAGAATGGTCAGCAAAATTGATCAATTAATTATTCTACAATTAAGCTAGGAACATCCAATGGTCCACATACTATGCCACCTAAAGTAACAAAGATTCCTGTTAGACCGCCTAACATAAGAATTTGTGTAAAACACGTTCTTCATAATCGCCTTTTCACTTCTTTTCAATTACCTACAATTGTTATAAGTTTCATGATTATGAGTTTGTTTTAACTCGAGTTGTGATGGCAAATGCTCCTTTATATGTTGGACTGAACATTTTTTGGTGTATACCATCCGATTTAATCCAAATGCTAATCGGGTAGACCTCACTAGGGCGGTAGCCTTTGATTAAATTAGAACAACATTTCTATCAGTTAATCTAAGTACTCATAAATAACGATCCACTGAACCGTTAAGATGATAATATTAAGAATCAAGTGCGCACTACTCAACAACTACTAACACGAGAAATAAGTTTTTATAATATTTGCATTTCCCGGAGCTAACTGTAAACGAAAGACCTACCAAAAAAAGGTCAGAAGAAACATAATAAAACGAGAAATAAATCAGGGTGGCTTTAGTGCACCTCGAATAGGTCCATTTTCCCCGCCCTAAAACCTCGGGAAAATCTACCTCAGCCTACTAAATCCTGAGATTTCTGACTCACTTTCTTTCTTTCTTTCTTGGTTCAGGAAAAAACAGAAAAAAGTTAAACAGGGGAAATTTGGTGAGTAAAGAAGGCATAAAACAAGTGCGTTTGTGGTCCTTGTCAATTGTCATTCATTATTCAATAAGGTTTGGGAAAATTAGGGACCATTTGGGTATAAATGCTTTGGGGCATCTCCTTTTCGTAGGACAATTAAGGGTACACCCAACTTCTTCCCATGTTCTAGAGTTTTGGTTAGCATTTGTGGCTGTGGAGTATATATTCTTGCTTTTTCATGTGGGATTCCTCTTCTTATGGTTATGTATAAACTTTTTGTTTAGGGTATTCAATTACCCACCTCATCCACACATAGATAGACTCTTACGTCTCACAAACTTTTTATGGGACGGTTTCATATTACTATTAATTAAGTTTGATAATAACTACTTTGTAGACCATTTAATTTGCCAATTTACCAGTCAAAGAGTTTCTAACCTAATGGCTAAAGCACTGATATTATGAACAACAACAAGTCTCGAGTTTTAACCCTCGCTCCCCTAGGACCCCTACACTTGTGGCTCATGATAATATTATCACAAACCTGTCTTTTGTTACTCACATGCTTATTTTTCAGTACCTAGAAATAACATAAATTAATTTCTGAAAGAAAGCCTTTTAAATTTAAATACTCGTATTAGCATTACATAAGAAGAAAGTCTCGAATTTAAAACTCCGGCTGAAAATTAAGAAATCCAAAAATCTTAGTTAAATTTTTAAATGTTTTTCTTATCGCATTACTAACCTTGACTCTGTCACGAGTCACGACCTCCTAAAAGTGAGGAAGTTGCATAACCATGAAGTTTTAAAGTGTTAATCTTACAATTATCGTTAGCTCGTTATGTTTAGACAATAGCACCTAAATTGTGCTCCATAGGCATAGATGGTTCCTAAATAAAGGAGCAAAGTGTGCAACTACAAACGTAATAGGTAATGTCACGTCAAAGGGTGGAAACACATGGTTCAGGCACTTTGTGCGGCAACATTTTAAATGTCCTTTACCAAAAGGATGGCTCTTACCAAACCTAAATGTACTTTTCTTCATCATCATTATCTCTTATTTTATTATTATTTCTCACTCAAAAAGCCATCTCTATAAGATTCTCCCATAACAGATGTCTTCTTCTATAATACCCTTCTTTTCTTATTTTTGGAAAATTAATTTCGCAATTTATTTTTTCCTATTTTAGTTAGTGGTTAGTATTATGTGTGTTTCGTTGAAAATGAAAAGAAATGAATTTATTATATATATATACTTTTAAAATACAACTTTTTCAATCATTATTTTGAGTACTACGGAGTACATAATTACGACTTTTTACTCCATATATCTAATTATTCGCTACTCCGTATATTTTAAGAAAGTTAAATCTAAACCAATGTTTCTAAGAAGTTGCTTTATTTTAGCGGTCTAATAATATGTGTGTTTTCCTGAAGTAGCTTATGATAATCGTCTCATCAGTTCATTAAACCTAAATTTGTTTATATGACACATCTAGAAAAAACAATTTAACGTATATAAAAAATGTCTTATTACCATGGTTAAGATGAAGTTTTTGTGATAGTAGTCAGTAGATATATTAGGTCCCAAGTTCAATTCCCCTCACCCCTTTATATTATAACGCCTTTGTGGCTTATTTAACACCCCAAAAAACAAACTATCATGTTATACTTTAAAATATAGCAATTGTTATTAAACATAGTGTTAAGTCATACATCGAATGAAAGACAAGAACATTAATATAAAAAAAAAAAACTACAAAACATTTGTCAACTGATAACAACTGATAAACTTCATAGTAGAAAATATAATCTTTTAATAGAACAGTATCAAAATATATTTGATATATAAAGTTGAAAAAATCTTGTTTAAGAATATAATTATTAGCTATCCTTAGTTGTCATCTCCAATAATTTAGTCAAAAAACTCACGTAATTGGTTGTTGAAATTACTTAAAATAGAAAGATAACCCTAAAATAATAATAGAAGACTAGTAGTAGAGGTTAACTAACTACTATACCCTTAATAATTGGGGTATTGTCTTTTTCATCGCTGTAAACAGCCATGGAAACTCCGCCCCGTAATCATATACTCTTAATTAGCTGAAAAACATGCGTGTTTCTAATTAAGCCAACAAATTACTATTCCGCCGGCCACAATTGCATCAACTAATTAATTATTAATTACAGTTACGATCTCACATTAATTCAATTTTAAATCTGATAATTTAATACTCCGTATTAGTTTTTTGAGATCAACAAAATTAGAATAATAAGAATAAAATCTGCGTCCGACCTGTCACCTTTTGACGTACTATTCCACTTATATTAATTTTCCGTAATTAATTAGTTATTAATTTTCGCTTTTGTTTTATTAACTGTAGCTAAACGTTAGATTAGCGCACTAAACGTTAATTTGATTAGTCTAATTTCATATCGTTAATGGTTAATTGGTACAAAATAAGTACAAAGTAGTTCATTTTTGTGCTGATTTTGTAGTGGCATATGCTTTTTTTTATGCCACATTGTATGTCGTTAAGTGATTATATGCTTTTTGTAAGTGAATTCTTATTGGGCCTATGATATAGGAGTAGCTTCAACAAAACTTTGTGGTACTCAATTATGTGACGAGAATTTTGAAAAGCGGAAGTGAAACCTACTAAATCGGTTAATTTCGATTCAAATGGATGACAGGTTAAACAGATGACGGATAGATGGTGAGTTAGATGAAGAGAAAAGTGGGATGATGGTACAATGGCAGAGATAAAAGTAATAGAGATGTTATCTCTAAAATAATGAATAAAAAAATTAAATAATTGACTTTTGTCTAATTTTTTTTATTTTCGTTTAAAGTCAAAACCCGAAATGATTATGTTATGAAACATAGACAAAAATAAAGTATTTGCGGAAGTAATAGATCGAATATTCAAATACATTTTATTTATTTGTACATTCATATTCCTTAAATATTTTAATATGCAATTATTATAGGGAAATTAATCCCGACAAAAAGATCAGTGTAAATAGAAACAAATTACGAGATCGTTCATAGAAAGAAGCAAAATTTTGACCATCTAAAATAGTTAATGAATAAAGTAAAAATGGTAAGAGATTTTTCAGGGGAGACTAATGGAATTCAACAACAAAAAACGGTGAAAATCACAAACTTTACGCTTGACATTTTGGAATTTGTTGCCATTTACTGCAAAATATAGAATTCAAAAACAGAGGAAACAAATTTAATTATTCATCGAACATAGACTCGCAACAACATACAGAGTACAGAGCATAACATGATAGCCAAATAAAATTCTCCGTCGGAATTTTAATCAAAGTTAAACGAATAATTGAGACGGAATTCCAATGAAAATGGAGTTCATTTTACGGACTTAATCAAGTAAAAAAGAAAAGGCTGACTTTTTTTTTCCCACTGATCAATATTCACATTTGTGACGGACACGTTTCTTAACAGCAAGCTTGTGGCGGTCACAAGCGATTCATTTATTTGCAACAGTAAGAATTAATCAATGAAGCGAAACTAAACAAAAAAAAGAGACAAAATGATTAAGAGTAGGGACTTACCTGTGTCAGTAATATCACTGTCAGGTGAATCATCGCCCTCACTAACACATCCATTGATCGCTCCAACATTCCCATTACAATTACCATTATTATTACCATTACATTTGACATGATCGTATTCGTCTTCCGGACCATCAGCCGCAACCTCTCCACTTTTCCCGTCCCTCGCCACGGCCGCCTTTCGGAGCTCGACAGCCACATCAGCAATGGTAAAATACTTCTGCATCTGTAACACAGGGATCCAGTTCAGCCGTCTCCTGTGAATTGCCGCGAACGCGGCATCATACTCCGCCGGAACACGGTTGTCTCCGGTGGTGCTGATCTGGACGAGGTGGTGGCATAAGGCGTCGATGATTGCGTTCGCGGCAGCGAATTCGCCTCTGTACCATTCTAATACTTTGTCCTTTTCCGCCGCCGGTAAGGATTCTGTGCTCGTTACCGATGATGAAAATGGGATCACTGCCGCTGCCGCCGCTAACGGTGACATTGGTCCTGCCGCCGGCGACATATTTTTGTATTAATTCTATTAGAAAATTAGTAATTGGTTGTTTGAATAAAATTCTGTTATTTTATTATTCTAGATTTGAGGTGGTGGTGAAATGTAGTGTTTAATAGGGAGTATAGAGAGGCAAAGGGTGAAATGGCTACAAGAGAGGTGTGGTCGTTTTATTGGAGTTAATTTTGCAAAAGGGTTTAGAGGGTTTTATATTTATATTCGCAAATTCTCGTTTAAAACAGACATGTCCGTCTTAAAACTTGTCGTCTTCAACTTAAGACGGCCCAGATGTGACAAAAGCAAAATGGATTGACATTAGTAAAAGATTTGTGGCATCTATATAAGTGGACAAGTGAATATTATTTGACTCGTTTTATTTTTAGGTAGGAATGTAGGATATATCCGTTTTAAAGAAGACCGACTGATTTATATTTCTATACATATTTTGGTTTTTGATTGAAATATAAAAGAAAATATTCTGAACTTTTCTCCGTACGCATAGGACTTGAGGTGATGTGTCATTTTTTAAATGAATAGAAAGGGGTTTGGGTTTTTATTTTATTTTAATTTTAATTTGGTAAAAATAAAAATTGGTTTGTTTTTTGTGAAGGGCCAAAAGGCATGAGGAAGCTTCGGTATGGAAGATGTAAAGGTGGCTTTGTGAGGAAGGTAGGGGGTGGGTGGTAGGCCATGCTAGTTTATTTTGTTATAATATTGATTTTACAAAACAATAATTTAGAAACATTATGATATATCAGTATGTCTTGCTTGCGACGGGTCGGATCTTGCGACGTGTATTTTGTGAAAGAAAATGGGTAGAGGGGACAAGGTGGGCACCCCCCATGTGCTTCTCCACTCACCCTTGATGGGTATTTTGTGAGACAATATGGTAGCCGTCACAAGCTTGTGACGGATAGTGTCCGTCACAAATGAGAATTTGTGATGATATATAGAGTTAATATTTTATGATATTTGATTAATTACTAGTTTGAGTCGTTGAGATACAATGAATCAAATAATGAGTAACTAAACATGCAAAATGATATAATGTGACAATAGATATTTGCTTAAATATAATAAATGGAAATATCATGAAAATAGGTTTCCCTCGCGACAAATGTAAAATATATTGTAACTTCTTAAACGGAGTATGGAACAAATGTAAATGAGTTAGATTGTATTCGTTTATAGGGATCGTTTGGTTCGCTAGAGGAATTGAATTTCTAAGAAAATAAAAGTTTCCACAATTTTGTAAATTTACATGAAATAAAAAAAAAAAGTGATTGGTTGGAATGTGAGAACTGAATTCCACAAGAATTCTCATTTACCCTGGTTCCTCGTCCCCGGGAGAACTAGGTAAGTAACTTCTCCCATTAAGGAGAAATTGGAATTCCTGTGAAACTTCGATTCATATGGTTTTTGGTAAAAAACAACCTACCAATTTTGCAATTTTACAAATCCTATAAATTGCAATTCATGTGCTTTAAATTGGGAAACCAAACGACTCCAAGTTATCATCTACCCCATATAGACAAAAGATCTGAGAGTTATCGGTCTTATCACTTGATAATAAACAAATAAAGGGTTTTTTTGATAATTTGTACCTTGAATAACTCACTTTTTCAAATCTTATACTTAAGAAAACATTTTTTTAAAATCTCATACCTAATAAAATAACATCTTCTTTCAAACTTGATACCAAATCTCACAAAAAGCCCCGAATTGACGATTTTGTCCTTACTAATTAAAAATCATAACCCTTTTCCCGCACCTATTAACCCACACATCCACCATCACCACCACTAAGAACTATCAAATTGGCAAGGACAAAATCGTTAATTCAGGAATTTTTTGTGAGATTTGATTTGGTACCAAGTTTGGAAGAAAATGTTACTTTAAATATAAGATTACAAAGAAAGTTATATAAGGTATAAGATTTGAAAAAGTGAGTTATTATAAGAATAAGTTATCAAAAAAAACCATAAATAAATTATATTATTTATTATCAGCTAGTTTAAAGCGGATCCTCTTTTTTTATCATGGCTAAAAGCGTCGTAGATACATATTTGATGTAGAATTTCGCATGTGTAAATTCGAATAGTGCCTGATTTT
>JAYMSF010001789.1:0-11362 GCA_036897335.1 Silene vulgaris
AGAGTTTAATTATAAGAATATACTACTTGAAAAGGTAACAATTTAATGAAACAAACTTTTGCTTATTTCCTTTTTTAGCTAGATGCTTTTTGGAGGGAAAAACTAAGAGAATTTTTATTCTCTTAGTAGTAGGAAGATGTTCTCTTAAACTTCGTTAATCATTTCGATGCGTGATTATAACTGAATAATAATATACTCTTTTTTTTTTAATTATAAACCGGAACTTTTATTAAAGATATTCAAAAATTTTACAAAAAATTAGTAGCCCGATACAATCAGGGCCCCCACTCCCTTAGCAATAACCGGAACTCTATTATCATTTTATTATTATTTCAGTTCTATGTAGTTCAGTCCATGTTCATTAGGTTCAGTTAAGTTAAGTTTAATTCAGATTCATTAAATTCAGTTCAGACAATCATGATATACTTCTCTAATGCAGAAGCCAAAAGGCTGACATGGCATCACGGATTTTCATTTCAGGATGACATGTCACTATTTGAGAGTATTAGTGTAATTGAAAAAAAAAACATAGTAATCCATTAAAAAAAAAAAACTGGCATATTGAATTGGATTAGGATATTCCACATTCAAAATGGAATATTCACTGTTTGGCTAGAATATTGCTATTTTAAAATTAATTTGATTTGGTTATGTTAATTATGGAAATTTTCGAAAATCAATGTCAAATGCTAAAATTATGGAGATTATATGCTAAAATCAGTTATATCAGTAAACTAATCCTAAAAATTATAAAGCTTGAGAACTGATTACGTTATTTTAGGTAAGAGAGTGTCAATTGAATTAAAAAAAAAAAATTGATTGATTCCTAAATCAATGGAGATAGGAATAATTTCACGATGAAGTGTGAATGGGATAGGATGATATCCTCCCAACAATATATATAATCAGTTCTCAAAATCTCCTAAGAGAATCGCTATAAAATACATGTCCCACCGAGAAATCTCCATCCTTCACAATTCACAAAATCCAAGGTATGAAAACCCACCGAGGCCGGTTAATTGAATAATCGAACATGCAAATGATATGGAGAGATCTTAGTTGAACTTGAAGTTAAGGAGGACGATGATTCCAGCCACACTAATTAAGCAAGGCTATAACGCAAAAATTGGATAGACCCCGTCAAATCGTCATCAGAATTAAGCAGGACCTAAAGGGAACCCGCAAATTGCATGCAGCATTTGTGAGATAACAAATGGAGGAGAGACGATTTAATCTTGATGAAGAATACAAGAAGGCATTAGAGAGACGCAAAGTGACAACTTAATTTTCAGAAAATTTAAGCGAATTGATTACTTATGTGTTAGTTGTGTCGTCTGAACTGTTCCAGATATTAGACAAAAGTTTACCTTTTTTTTCTGGTCTAATCTTAGTATAGAAGAGGGTGGGAATTAGCCTTGCTCGGTTTATAAATTGTAATGTAAGACGATTTCATACGGTAAGTCGATTCATTTTGACACTATTTATATAATAGTAAATGAGTGGTCGTTTAATAAAATTGGATCGTCTCAGTATCAAACTGTTGCATGTAATAACTGTTGATTGCTATATCAACAGGTTCTTTACGTTTACTTTTATTGTACGATATGTAATACACAACTTTTATTGTACGACTGTTTTACATATTATAAAAATGGTGCAACGGGTAATTAAAGGTGAGTTAGTGACACATGTGACCAAATAATTCGAAATAAATTTATCTGTAAATCATTAATCTGTTTAACTTTGATATTATTATTAACCACATTTATCTAAAATTCTAAAAGCAGACCCGTGAATTTCACGGGTTACAACCTAGTTATAATTACAAATCAGAATCAATTGGAATGTTAAAGATACACATCTTGAAGTCAAAGATCCTCAACGGAAATCTTCAACAAATATGGCATTATCCTAGCATATTGTTAATACGGAGTAGTAGAAAATATCTCATTGTAATTATTTGTTACTATATTTACTCCTTAAATTATGGAGTTTGTTTAGCAATTAGTCGTTGACTGTAGCCATAGCTCTTGTATAAATACTCTTGTAATTCCTCCATATGAAATATACATAATCACTATTAACTCTCATAATCACTATTAAGGAGTAAATATAGTAACAAATAATTACAATGAGATATTTTCTACTATTAACAATATGCTAGGATAATGCCATATTTGTTGAAGATTTCCGTTGAAGATCTTTGACTTCAAGATGTGTATCTTTAACATTGAAAGAATAATTCTATTAACCAGATGAATCGCCTATGAAAATATCATCATGCTTCACCGTCTTCAAAACCATCTTCAACTATGTGAAATTATCATGGCTAATATATAATTCATAAAAACTACATTCAACTCTCAGATCTCAGACTCGCATCTAATTGGACCATACCCGGTATTATTTTGTAAATCGAAAACCAAATAGAGGTAAAATGTTGGACGTAGACTAGACTATATTGACATTGGTTCACTCTTGTCTGGACAAAAAAAAATACAAGGACCACTTTGACATAATTGCTTAATGCTTTATTATTTCGATTACATTATTGTTTCAATAATATTATATACTCCGTATATGATATGATTAGGGCATATATATCACCCATGTACAAGTTTTTTAAAAATCTACGACTACATAAGCTTGGTTAGGAACAAGTATGTGGTCTTTTCGTTTTGGTCCATGATCGAACCCAATGCCAAACTATTGTAAGTTGGTGCACCATGGACCAATCCAAATAAAGTATAGTCCAGTTCAGTTCAGACCAAATTACAGGGTCTAGTGTGATTATCAGGTCGAAATCATTCACCCCTACTCACTTAGCCTCCCCAAGCTCCTTTCGCCTCTTCCACCACTAACAGTATACTACTAGGAGAACAACAGTAATTGCATTAGCTAATGCAATTGTCGTTGTCGTTGACGTCGTCGTCGTCGTGGCTACTACTATTACTATTGTTACCACCAACACCACCACCAACTCTAACGCGTTTACTACCACGCTTATCGTCTCGTCCTCACTCGCCACAACCTAGACTAGCGTACTGTAACAACCCGACCCACCACGGTCGTACACACCTCACCTTACGATGAGAGACTTACTTTTGCGCCCGTTTTGTCCTCACTTAAGCCCAAAAGCACAAGGCCTTGTTACTAAGTGGTGGGTGAGAGTTATTATAAACACAAGCCTCACATTCTACCAATGTGGGACAAATCTCCATACATATACCCACATTCTACCGATGTGGGACAAATTCCAGGAGAGTTACAAACTCCTCCCCTTAAGAACACAACATCCTCGTTGTGCCTCAAACCTGACCACAGCCACTCAGTCAGGGCCATAATCCTCCCCCGCTAGGTGTGCGTGACCCGGGTACTCACGACCACGGGCTCACCACACGGTCGCAGGGTCGGCTCTGATACCATTTGTAACAACCCGACCCACCACGGTCGTACACACCTTACCTTACGATGAGAGACTCACTTATGGGCCCGTTTTGTCTTCACTTAAGCCTAAAAGCATAAGGCCTTGTTACTAAGTGGTGGGTGGAAGTTATTATAAACATATCACAAGCCTCACATTCTACCAATGTGGGACAAATCTCCATACACACACCCACATTCTACCAATTTGGGACAAATTCCAAGAGTGTTACACTAACAAACCCCACCATTGTTGTCCACCCCACTCTATATCACCACGCCCAGCACCTTACATCGCGACGTAAAGGCAAGGCGGGGAAAGGTAAGGTGGCAGAAGGGGTGGTTTCTCTAGTAGGGGGAGATGGATTATGGTAGATTCGTTAGAGGGATGAGGAGAGGTGATGTCGCCCGGTAAGGGTAAAGGGAGGGGCGGCGTTGTCGATGAGGAGATCGTGTAGTGTAGCGTTGACAGTAGAGGTGGGAAGTTGGCGCGATGAGGAAGGGAGAGGAAGAATGGTCGACGGTGAGGAGGTGGGTGACTATGGTGGGTGGCATCACTTCTAGTGGAGAGATGCAATGGTAGTAGTCGCGCTTGGGGAGAAGTGATGGTTCAAGAGAATGATGGTGGGGCTGGTGCTTGCCGGAGTATTGCTAGTAGGGTTGTAGGTTGTTTTTATGGTTTAGTAGGGTATTGTTTGGTGGGTGAGGGTGGTTGGAGGTAGAATATGAGGTTGTGGGGTAAAGAGTAAGGGCAGTTTTGGTGGGTTAGAGTTTAGAAAATAGGAGGGTAGAATGGGTAAAATCCAACATTGTGCGGGAAAATTCAATACCATCTGAAAAGTGCGAGTTCCGGTGATTTGGTATTATAACATGATGGAAATGGTAATTAAGTTGTTATTGATTATGAAATATTTATTATAATTATAGTATCGATTATGAAATTTTGGCCTAAAGCTGATAACGGTTATCAATCTATCTTTGTTTTTTCTTCTTTTGTTTAAGTCGCGGCATACACCTAACAATCGTGAATAAATTTGTCATCCACATTTTCTAAAAAGGTAAACGATTAGCTAAAAAATTATACCACACCTATTACATTAGAGTAGGCAAGGTCACATGTACGGGTGGGCTCAGGTCAAGCTGAGCCGAGGACAGGCCGAGGTTGGCTAGGGGCCCAGAACTGAGCCAGGCCAGTTAGAGGGCGGGTCATCACGAGCCGCGCCTAGTTGAGGTGGACCCGGAACCGCCTCGGGGTAGGGTTAAGGGGCAGATTTAGGGCAGGTAAGGTTTTCTCGACTTGGGCCCGACCCTATTTTTTTGCGGATCGGCCGAACACGGGTCACACGGTCGTGTAAAAACTGACCATGGCGGATCGGGTCCGGGTGGCTGGGGTCGACCGTCGATCCAATCGTTTGACCACCCCTATTAAGTGGAGCATATACATAGCAAGATCCAACAATGCTCCACTAAACTTTCTCCTCTAACTTACCCCCAATTCAATTAAACTCAATTTCCGCACCTTCATTAATCCAATTCAACAATGGCGCAACCTTTCGCTAAGAAAGATGATGATCGCGATGACGAAGGTCTTCCTCTCTCATTTCTTCTTTGCTTGTGATCTTAATCTTTTGAAATTTACAGTTCATCATTGTTTTCGCGCCAATTTGATTCACATTATACACAATACGATCAATAATTCATCATTCAAATTACCGGATCTAATTAATTAGGTTTAGATTTTGAATTCTGCACATTATGCCGCATTTCCGATTATCGAATTCCTAAATCGTAGTTTAGATCTAGTGAATTTTGTTATGCGATTTGAGTGAATTAATTTGTAATTTGGATCTGGAAAAATTGTTGTTGTTTACAGCCGATTTCTCACCATTTATGGGGATTGAAAAGGGAGCTGTTCTTCAGGAAGCTAGGGTTTTCAATGATCCTCAGCTTGATCCTAGGCGTTGTTCTCAGGTTTCGCTTTCGACATTGTTGTTATTAGCGAAATTGATTTCAGTTTTCGATTTGTTAAGTTGTTTGAGCTTATGTAATGTGTGTTCGATTGATTTGTTAGGTTATTACTAAGCTTCTCTACCTACTGAATCAAGGAGAGACTTTTACGAAGGTTAATACTTTAATTCCTATTGCGATTTATTATAATTGTCCCTCCTTCATGATCATTTCTTTACGTTTGCTTTTGACACAAAGCTTAGTTAAAAAATGTGTGTCTCGCGTGTGCTTGAGCCCAAGGCTCGCATAGACACTAGGTAAAACGCCTGATACGTCTTAAGTGTGCGTTGAAGACAGGGCACACCATCGAGGCACACTACTATGCGATATTAAGAATTTTTTTCTTCGTGTCCTTTACTAATACCCTTCGCTTTGGAACATGACCTCTGATGCTCACTCTTTACATGTTAACCCTCTTTAACATACAAAAAAGGAGTTTTGTGCAAAACATTATCTAAAAAATAGTACAAAATTATTGTTAGAAACAATGTGCATCGTGTCTATAAGGCGCTCACGTTCGCCTTGTGCCTTGCACTTTGTTGACTGGGGTCCTCATCGCCTCAATGCGTCTCGCGCCTTCTAAAATTAAGGGGTCAAAGGCATCAATATATGAAAGAAATGCGAGAAAATAAGAAATATGAAAAGAGAAGAAGCTACTTGCATGTGTGAAGGATTACCAACATGTAGATGCTTGAAACAGAAACGTAAAGAAATGATTGAGACATGCAAAACTAGAAAACGTAAAGAAATGATCGGGAGAGGGAGTACTCCATAAATACTTGATGCCTCTACCTCGACTGTCATCTTTTTCGCATGTTGAATTGGTGCTGTTGGTGATGTGATGTGTAATAGGTTGAAGCCACAGAAGTGTTCTTTTCGGTCACCAAACTTTTTCAGTCGAAAGACACTGGGCTTAGAAGAATGGTTTATTTGATGATCAAGGAACTCTCACCTTCCGCTGATGAGGTGTGCGCACTGCTGAACATTGATTCGGTTTATACCGTGATAATGTGATTGCTTGTTGAAGGTTCTGATGCGGATCTGTTTATTCTGTCTTCCTTTTTTAGGTCATCATTGTTACCAGTTCCCTGATGAAGGACATGAACAGCAAGACTGACATGTACCGTGCGAATGCTATTCGGGTGCTTTG
The DNA here is from genome assembly GCA_036897335.1 of Silene vulgaris. Classification (NCBI taxonomy): domain Eukaryota; kingdom Viridiplantae; phylum Streptophyta; class Magnoliopsida; order Caryophyllales; family Caryophyllaceae; genus Silene; species Silene vulgaris. The sequence continues at coordinate 6,581 of JAYMSF010001789.1, forward strand.
TCGGATCACTGACGGTACACTTCTTACACAGATTGAAAGATATCTGAAGCAAGCTATAGTTGACAAAAATCCTGTTGTTGCTAGTGCTGCTCTTGTTAGTGGCAATCATTTGCTCCAGGTAGTTATGTGAGCTTTTACATGTAAAATTAGCATTCTGTAATTCATTGGTTTATCCAACTCTTGTATGTTTTATTGATCACCAGACAAACCCTGAGATAGTGAAACGATGGAGTAACGAGGTGCAAGAAGCTGTCCAGTCACGTGCTGCTCTTGTACAATTTCACGCTTTAGCTTTGCTGCACCAGGTACAATGTCCTGTATTTAACATGCTTTATTTATCAGCAACGGATATAGGTTTTCCATGCATAAGAATGTTTTCACATAGGTTTGCCTAATGTGCCCTGGTGATGTGTTCATGAATTTAGCGAGTTTTCATAATGTTGCTTTAACTAGTACAAACTTATGTCCCGGCAAATTGGTTCACTTCTAGTGTAAAAACAAGACATGCAGATTGCAGACTTAACTCACAAACCGTAGAAGCGAAAGGATTTCCTTAATATCTTTTTTGGCCTTCGCAGATAAGGCAGAATGACCGCTTAGCTGTGAGCAAGCTTGTGTCAAACTTGACCCGAGGATCAGTTCGCTCACCATTGGCACAGTGCCTTTTAATTAGATACATAAGCCAGGTGAACATCTTATCACCTTTGTTCCAACAGCATGAGTTATATAGTTATACTTCCTGGATGTCCTTCTGAAGTGATTACCCTGTAGGTTATTCGAGAGTCGGGATCTTCCCAAACTGGTGAGCGTCCATTTTATGACTATCTTGAAGGTTGCCTTCGTCATAAGGCGGAAATGGTTATTTTTGAGGCTGCAAGAGCAATTACTGAGCTCAGTGGTGTTACAACTCGAGAATTGACCCCAGCCATCACCGTCTTACAGCTTTTTCTCAGCTCTTCAAAGCCTGTATTACGTTTTGCCGCCGTCCGTACTTTGAATAAGGTAATTTTATCCCAGTCATTTTTCCTCATCTGCTCATACTTTGTCTCAATTTAATTTTTCGTTCCTTCATCTTTCATCCAAGTAAATTTGTAGCTTGTAAATCTCTCCATGATTTTTCCACTAGTCACTAATGGTCAGGCTATACCATGGAAATGATATTTGATATGTTGGGGGATCGGTTGGTATTCTGCTTTTCTTTATCTGGATGCTTTTTGGGGGAAGTTTGTTCCATGATTCTAACAGGGCATTGAAGTTAGTATTTGAAGTACCAGTTGCTTGAGAAGCTTTTTTATTAGTATATATGTTGGCATTTATTTGCTGCTTCAGTTTATCTTTTTGCTTGTAGGCTGATATGTTGTGGATGACTCTGTTGATGTGCAGGTAGCTATGACACATCCAATGGCAGTCACAAACTGCAACATCGACATGGAGAGCTTGATTTCTGATCAGAATAGAAGCATTGCAACTCTTGCTATTACTACCCTTCTGAAAACTGGCAATGAATCGAGTGTAGATCGTCTCATGAAACAAATCACAAATTTCATGTCAGACATTGCAGATGATTTTAAGATTGTTGTAGTTGAAGCCATTAGATCATTGTGTCTAAAGTTCCCCCTTAAGTTCAGATCATTGTAAGTTTTCATCCTTTATTCTGTGTAGATTTTTAAAAAAAAATGTAGCTATTGACTATTTGATTTCGTCTAGTGCAATGAGTATTTACCATCATAGGCGACTGATGTTAACACATGTCTCCATTCCAGGATGAATTTCCTCAGTAACATCCTAAGGGAAGAAGGTGGGTTCGAGTATAAGAAGGCAATTGTTGACTCTATTGTGATCCTTATCAGAGATATACCAGATGCAAAAGAAAACGGGCTTCTGCATCTTTGTGAATTTATCGAGGATTGTGAATTTACCTATCTTTCCACGCAGGTGAGTTTTCTGCATTTTCCAATGGATATCATATCCTTAGATCTATTGCCACACTCAACAACCTATGAGTGCTGAAACTTGCTTTGTTACATTTAGATCCTGCATTTCTTGGGTGTCGAGGGACCAAAGACTTCAGATCCCAGCAAATACATACGCTATATATACAATAGAGTTATTCTGGAGAATGCTACTGTTAGAGCCAGTGCCGTGAGCACACTGGCTAAGTTTGGTGCAATGGTTGATTCACTGAAGGTATAATAAAGCTTTTTAATTGTCTTTAGCTCTTAGTTATTCAGCGGGGACTAATTGGAATCTTTCTCTTGCAGCCCCGTGTTTTCACTCTGCTGAGACGCTGCCTCTTTGATAGTGATGATGAGGTAATTTGATTGATTAAGATACTGTCAATATGACTTAGGTAAAATTTACTAGGCCATTCAATTTAAGGAACGTCTTTAACAACAAGAATGTATAATATGACTCTGATGAGGCGCTGCCAACCTGGCTTGATTTTAATATGTTGTTGTTTACAGGTCCGTGATAGGGCTACACTTTATCTGAGCATGCTGGGAGGTGATGGTGCTGTTGTTGAAACGGACAAAGATGCAAAGGAATTCCTTTTTGGTTCTTTGGATGTCCCGCTATCTAATCTGGAGACCAGTCTAAAAAATTATGTTAGTATTAATCATAGCTGCTAGTCCATTATTGTGTTGTGGTCAATATTTTATTGATTGTAATACTTGCAGGAAGCCTCTGATGCACCATTTGACATCAATATGGTTTCCAAGGAGGTCAAGTCTCAGCCCCTTGCTGAGAAGAAGGCCGGAACTAAAAAGCCAACTGGATTAGGTGCCCCTCCAACGGAATCTTCAACTGGTGTTGATGCATACGAGAAACTACTTTCATCTATTGCTGAATTCTCGTCCTTTGGCAAGCTTTTCAATGTATTATTACTTCATCTGTTTCTTGGATTGTGTATCAATTAATACAACAGTTTGCTATGTAAGTATTCTGATTATGCAATCTGCTGTCTTCCAGTCTTCAGCTCCTTTTGAGCTAACTGAACCTGAGACAGAGTATGCGGTTAATGTTGTGAAGCACATATTTGATGGCCACATTGTTTTCCAGTACAACTGCACCAATACAATCCCGGAGCAACTGCTAGAGAATGTAACTCATTCAGTGCATCTCACTTGGTGGTTTCTATTCTTTGCTCTTATTCTCCTATCTACAGACAGTTAAAACTGTTGTGTGCTTGCTACCAGGTTTCTGTCCTAGTAGATGCTTCTGAAGCAGAGGAATTTGAAGAGGTAGCATCCAAGCCTCTCAGGTCTCTCCCATATGACACCCCAGGACAGACATTTGTGGCCTTCCAGAAGTCCGAGGGAGTACCAGCTGTTGGAAAATTTACAAATATCTTAAGATTTATTGTCAAGGAGGTATTCACATTTTTTATTACGCTTTCTGTTGGTTGTTAGTCATAATTGGTCTACAATGCTAATATAGGCTGTTGTCATCAAGACAATGTATCCTTTAGTTTCCAGATGTGAGAATATGTGAATTTATGTAGATATAATTATTGGTAATTCAGGTTGATCCATCTACCGGTGAGGCAGAGGATGAGGGTGTAGAGGATGAATATCAGCTGGAAGACTTGGAGGTTGTGGCAGCTGATTACATGTTAAGAGTGGGTGTTTCTAACTTTAGAAATGCTTGGGAGGGTATCGGTGCCGACTTCGAAAAGGTAGATGAATATGGTCTTGGCCCAAGGGAGAATTTGGCAGATGCTGTAAATGCTGTCATCAGTCTTCTGGGAATGCAACCTTGCGAGGTAAGCTTGTTATAAAATGTTGGACCAATTATTTCGCATTGTCCATTTGGTGCTTTAGCGAAATCAACATAGTTTTAGAGCTCTATTTGTATCAAGAATGAGCTACAAAAGTGTTGGTTTTATAGAATTTAGGTTGTGTCGAGAACTGTGTGTTGCAGGAAGAGAATCCTACTTGCTTTCTCGATAAAGGCATCGTTCTTATATCCATCAATGTCGCTCAACATCTAATTTTGCTGATGATTCATTGATTGTCTGTTGGAATTGGCAGGGAACGGAAGTGGTCCCAAAGAATTCAAGGTCACACACATGTCTGCTTTCTGGGGTATATATGGGAAGTGCAAAAGTCCTTGTCCGATTGCAATTTGGTCTTGATTCAAGCCGAGAAGTAGCCATGAAGCTGACGGTTAGATCAGAAGATGAAGCAGTGAGTGATACCATTCATGAAATCGTTGCAAGCGGCTGATTAAATGAGTTAAATGAGTAAAATGTTTTTTTTGGTCTTCTTTTTGGTCTTCTTTTTGTTGAATGTCAAATAGTGTGACAGACAGATAATATTGTGATATTTGTAGAGAACAGACCTTTTCTATACAGAGCAACTTTGCCTGAATTCCGGGTCTTTATTTCAAGTTTATTATGCAATTCTGTAGAAAAATATGTGCCATTTTGTAATCTGAATCAAAGTGCAATTAAGATGAGTGAATACCCTACTGATGTTGTACTATTGGATATTTAACATCCCTCCTCATGGAGTCATGGTCTATCGGGATGTTTCGAGAAAGCAGCACTCAGATGGTAAACCATTTTGGGTGGTAAATAAAAGCTACTCCTTCCGATTCTTTGAAATTACCACTTTTTGTGAGGACTTTCTTAAATAATTGACATTTCTTAAGAAACAGAGGGAGTAAAATAATTTCATAACCATGTACTTATGAAAATGATATAGCGACACCGGGTGTTACTCAAATTGAGCGACACCCGGGATATTATTGTAATTTACTTGTGTATTTTGTATTCCCTCC
>JAYMSF010001790.1:0-11359 GCA_036897335.1 Silene vulgaris
CTTATATGTATTTTTTTTTTTTGAGGTAATTTAAAGTTTATATTTTTGTACAACACAAAAATTTTGAGGATTACTATAGAGATATTATTAATATCGTTTACTAATTGTGCCGGGGTTTTGGAGGGTATATTAATTTAACTTTTGAATTAGTTTTAGATTTTACAAGTACTGTTATCATAGTGAATTCTAGTCGATTTAACTATTCAATTTATGGATTTATCTTCATCTTGGATGGTTTCGGCGTTTCACCCTCTAAATGATGAAAGGTTGCGGCTGAGTCACAATATCACAATGAATCACCTGAATAAGATATCTCTTACGTTCCCACTTACTAAAAACACGCTCTTATTACCAAAGCGTGGGGAAACCGATTAGTTCCTTGCTCAAAAGTACAAAAAAGTTGTCTACAAATTAAAATAATTATTATTATGACCTTAACAAATGTTAAATGTGTGCATTAATAGTTTATGCGCGTTCAAAAGCGTTTTTACATGTAATAAAGTCATTTTAGACAAAAAATAATAATTACCTTCTCGGTCCTGCTCATTTGTTGTCCTTTTTTATATTGAGGTGTTCCAGTCATTTGTTGTCCTTTCTATTTTAAGAATGACCTTGATAAACAATTTGATCATTCACACTCAATTTATTCCACTTGTCATTTAGTAATTGACATATTCCTCTTTCCTTGATCTGTGTCAAAATCAAAGGACAACAAGTAAACGGGGCGGAGGGAGTATATACAGAGCAATTTACTTCGCTGAATAATCAATATTGTCAACTAAAATGTCTATTAGACTTTTTTATGATGTAAACCACCACAAAAAAAAATGATAATGAAACACATAATAAGAAAGAACATTATCTCTACATATATATGTATTTCCTCTGTCCCGATCAATTGTTTACCTTTGATTTTGACAGAAATACCAAGGAAAGAGGAATGGATCAATAATTGGATAACAATTGGATCAAATTGATTATGGACGATCAAATTACTCATCAAGAGCATTCCAAGAATAGAAAGATAAACAATTACCGAGACACTCAACATAGAATAGATAAACAAATGACTAGCACGGAGCAAGTAAGTTTAACATTCTTTTATTTTCATAAACCGTTCATACAATCATACCATCATACCATCAATCAAATTAAAAAAGGTAAAGGAAAAGTGTTGGCATGTTGCTTTCAGAATATTCAAATAATGCAATTGATTCTCAAATATTACAAAATCTATTACTAAAATCACCACCATAATCAATTAATCATGCTAGTATGGTGATGAATGATGATCTATATGCATTTTACGTCACTATATTACATCATAGTCTCAAAGTTACTAACATAAACTAATGGGTCATATTATAATAACGTATAATAATCCATATGTTTAATTGAATTCGTTGCATTTGTGCTAAACCAATAATGAAAACTTTGTGTGAAATATTGGCCCCATAATAAAGTAGCATAGTCTCGTGACAGAGCTAGGATTTGGACTAATTGGACTTAGGGGACGAAAAAAGAGCCGACTAGTGATATAAGATTATAAGGAACACTTGAAAAAATGTTTTCCGAGAATCTCACCCGTCAGGGCGGGTTAGCGCTACTAGCTGCCTAGCGGCTAGCTCCCCCCCTCTTCACCACTACGGCACTACCCATAGGCCCATACTATGATGATGCTTTTGTAACATAGGAAATTATTCTTAAGAATGCTTTAGCAAGTTGACATCAAAATGTATAAGAATCATTCTTAAAATGTTTTACAAATTTAATTATGAGGCATTATTTCAAACCAATAATACATTTAAGAGAATTTCTTAGGTGTACCGATTATAGAATATCATAGTACACTCCAATAATCATTTAGAGGTCTTTTTTTTTTTATTCTACTTATATTCTATTCGAAAATAATTTTAATATTCTTATTGCAGAGCGTGCAATAACATGTTGCTGTATAAGTAATAATACTCCGTATATTTTTCGACATAGAAATATACGGAATTATTGCATGCTTTTAAAAAATAAGTATCATGAATTGACATCTAACCGCGTAAATAAGATAACATTTTACCATCCTCGTATATATAGGACTAGACTAGGAGCATGCACAATTGTGTCCAAAGAAAAATAAAATAAAAATTAAGTACGATAACTAAAGTTTAAATTTGTGATTAAAAATGTGGAAAACAAGTTTAAATCAGTTAATGCAAGAAGATGAGGAAAATAAATCAAAATTTCCAACTTCATCGGAATGTTTACCCGTCTCCATGAACCAGCATGGACCGATGTGGTCGTCGCGGTTTAGTAGGAGTACGAGAGTTAATCCGCTGGAAGTAGATACTCATGGCAGCATCAGTAGTAGAGAAAACGATGCAAAAATCACGGTCGACGATGATGTGCAGGAGAAAAATGTGTTAGAATTTAATCCAGAAGCATGGCTTCCTATTACAGAGTCAAGAAATGGCAATTTGTTTTATTGCATTTTTCATTTGATTTCTTCTGGAATTGGAATTCAGTCTCTTGCTCTTCCTTTTGCCTTCGTTTCGATTGGATGGTAATTTAACTTCTTTCGTGTTTTAACCTTTTTTTTCATTAGGAAATTATCTTCAATTTTAGTTTCGAGTCATTCTCAATGGTTTTAATTATTTTCGAGATTTTACAAAACTGAGGGTAAATGTAAGAATTCGTAAAATTGTAAAAGTTCGCGGTAAGAAGTCTCATTATCTGTAGGGTTGGTATCAAGTCTTTTTCGAGGACTATAGCAACTAGACTAGCTAAATTTGCATATAAACCAAAAGGTAATTATGATTTAATTACAAAATTCATGTGACTGGAATTTATTTCAGGATATGGGGTATAATGTGGTTATCAATAGCCTTCATATGGCAACTCTACACTTTATGGCTTCTTGTCCGACTCCACGAATCGAACTCTGGTCATCGCTACAGCAGATATCTTCAATTAGCTATGTCAGCGTTTGGTTAGTCCACTTACCTACTTGAACAAATAACTTGAATCTTTATGCTAATCATGACGTTTGGACTTTTGGTAACTAGACCATGCTAGACTGACCCGGCTTAAACGACTGACTCGATTTGAATACCATAACTCAACTTATAAGCACAAGCTCTGAAATGACTTGACCTTGACTAACTCGTACCCAAAAGGCCAAAATGACTTGATAATAGCACACCAACTGAAATTCAAGACTAAAGTTCATAAAAATACTTAAAACAACGGGACTCATACTGACGCAAATCGTTCCTGACTCATTTGACGGTTTTAGATGTCAAGTCTGAAATGTTGAATTTATGTCATGAAAGGTCCAAAGCTGGGGAAACTGCTAGCTCTATTTCCAGTAATGTACCTGTCTGGAGGAACTTGTGTGATGCTCTTGATTACCGGTGGCACAACAATGCAGAATTTACATCAAATCCTCGGTGAAAATGATCTTGTTGGGCACACAAGATCACTAACCACTGTAGAATGGTATTTGGTGTTCATCTGTTTGGCCATAGCAATAGCGCAGCTCCCAAACTTGAATTCAATTGCTTGGGTTTCCCTGGTTAGCGCGATCACTGCAATGGCTTACTGCTCGCTCATCTGGGTTCTTTCCATCACTGAGGGAGCTGGGCCTTCTAGTCCGCAATACAGTCCTGTGTTTAAAGGTCCGGAAACTGGGTTGAGCCGGGTCATGACTGTGATATCAGCTCTTGGGGGCATCTCATTGTCCTTCAGAGGACACAATCTTGTGCTTGAGATTCAGGTGCGACCTCATCACATATGTTTCTCTCATATTCATTTTCATGTGAATCGAGTATTTTTCTAGAGAATTATTGAATTGCATCTTAAAGATTAAAGTTTCCTTTTTACTCAGGGGACTCTGCCTACCAATCCAAAAGATCCGACCCACAGAAGAATGTGGAGAGGAGTAATAGTTTCGTATGGATTGATAGCTCTATGCTTATTTCCCCTAGCAATTGGGGGATTCTGGGCATATGGGACTTTGGTAAGTCATTTACTCCAAACATTATATTGTAAGCAAGGTATGAAAAAAGTCGCAAACACAAATTCTCATACGAGACAATCAAATGACACTTATCAAGATAGTAGACATATAATGAGGTAGTCGTGATAAAGCGGGCTATGTTCTATGGGAGCTGGATGGGGATTTAAGTTGATTGGGTTAATCTTACATTGCAATAATAATACGAGGCCGTCTAACAAGAGACTAATTTGGTTGCAGATACCTAAGGCAGGGCTACTAAATGCATTTGGAAAGTTCCATGGAAACCATAGCTCAATGGCAGTCATATACTTCCTTCTCATTATAAACAGTCTATGCTCCTTCCAAATTTACGCAATGCCAGTTTTCGACAACTTGGAGCTTCGGGTTGTGAGCATCAGGAAGGAGGCCTGCACCTGGTGGATAAGAACTGGGCTAAGGCTCTTTTTCGGAGGACTGGCATTTCTCATTTCGGTTGCTTTTCCATTTTTGCCCCTCTTATCTCCGCTAATTGGGGGGATAGCATTGCCTGTTACCTTTGCTTATCCCTGTTTCATGTGGATCTCGATCAAAAAACCTGACCGGTTTGGGTCAATGTGGTGGCTCAACTTAGTTCTAGGCTGCTTAGGCATTTTGCTAAGTATTTTGTTGGTCATTGCAGCCATATTTAACATTGCAACAGAGGGCATTTCCGCTAACTTCTTTCATCCGAAACCATAGGTTAAAATCTAGTTGTAACTCCTTTAGAAGCCTCCTAGAATTAACAAGGTAAAACAGAAGGGAACTTTTATATACCTAGGTCGAAAATCGTCATTTATTATGTTTATATCATGCATTTTCTTCAATTTCAATTAGTAGTATTAAGGAGGGTAAAAACCAACTGTAACAGTGATGTTGAATTAATTAAATGTATAGTGCTAATTGTTGGTTGATTCGTAAACAAATGATTGGAATGGAGGGAACAACTAAGTTTTACGGGGCGATTGGGTAACGTGATTGAACATGATAAACAACAGACTACAAGGATTATAAACAAACAGGACAGGGATATAGGAACTTGGATCCTTCTCCTACCTAGGACATTGTCACCATAAACAAGTATAAAAGGATCTCAAAAACACCACCATGTCAACATAGACGTGGCGCAACTCGATAAGTTCAATTATTTACCACACCGTCCAATCAGAGCTTTGTGTCTGTTCTCTGGACCGACTTCAGTAAATACATCCCCCTTCCAATGCATCAAGAACACAAATGCACTAACTGCAATACTAAGTACTTGATTATAATATTAAAATCCATTTTTTTATGTTACTTAATTTGTGCTTCAGGTGTTCTTCTGCCTATAAATAGCCACCAATTTACAAGAGTTATTCATCCACAAAGCAAATACAATCATCTCGAGTTAAAAAAAAAATATTTACTGTGATTATTAGCATATAGCAACTTCAAGTTAAGCTTAAAAGTAGTTTTTATTGCATCTTACTGGTCATAATTAAGTATGTCGATCCCACATCCAACTGGCTTCAAAAGCGATCAGCCTGATGCCCCGGCCAAAGACCGAGGCCTCTTTGATTGCTTTGGGAAGAAGGAAGAGAAAGATGACGTGCCCATGACTGAGGCAGAACACAAGCCGACTCTTATGGAGAAGTTCCATCGCTCTGGCAGTAGCAGCTCCAGCTCGGTAAGAATCATGTTATTTGAATCAATACACGTCATTTACTTACCATGGGTAGGGTCCGACATTCCATGTTCAAGACCTCGACCCGATAGATTCGAGTCTCATGTCGGTCCAATTTTATTTAAGTTACTATATTGTCTTTCCAGTTCAAAATGTTATTTTTCCCATGTTAAAATACTGTGGCCTCAACAGTATTGAGCAATTGAGGCCGATAGTGTAGCTAAGTACACAGAGTCCAAGACTCGCTATCATCCCTAGTTACCATTGAAGGCGTTCTTATATAGTGATCTAATGAACTGTGGTTTTAATGGATATTTAACAGTCCGAGGAGGAGGTAGAAGAAGGTGGCATGAAGATAAGGAGGCGGAAGAAGAAGGGATTGACCGACAAAATCAAGGCAAAACTGCCTGGTCATAAAAATGAAGGCCCTGATCCTTTTGCCGACGGTGATCATAACCACCAACATGATCCAGAGGGAATGCACTCTAATGAAAAGAAGGGCTTCGTTGAGAAGATCAAGGATAAGATGCCGGGTAATCACAAGGACGAGACAGCTTTCGGTGAGGGTGATTACAAGCACAAACATGCTCCAGAGGGAATGCACTCATCTGATGAAAACAAGGGCTTCCTTGAGAAGATCAAGGATAAAATGCCGGGTAATCACAAGGACGAAACAGTAATCACCCCTGCCCCAGCTCCAGCTTATACTGCAGCTCCTGTACCTGTTGCAGCTCATGCTCCAGCTCCGGCCACAGAGCATTGCCAGCCAGGTGGGCAATGTGGAGGAGAACATGGATCAAATGAGTCGCCAGAAAAGAAAGGGATTTTCGACAAGATCAAGGACATGCTTCCTGGTGGGCACAAGGATGGAGATGAAGCCAAGAAGGTTTAATGATTTACTGATTATCGTCGCTTTACTGGCTTATTGTCGCTTAAGCTTTTACATTCCTGTAATTCCTTGTTTTTTCATGCATTTTGTAAGTTATGTGTTAGTTGTTCTTTGTTTCATCTTGTAAGCTTTCTTTTTTAATCCCAGCTTTTTAGTTTGTTCATCAAATCTTCTCATAAGAAATTTTTACGAGTGGACCTTTTCACGCTATAATGAAAAGCTCGGATACTTGTGTAAAGTGATTTTACACAAAAATTATTATAAAACCACTTAAAATTTGCCTAAATAACACTATTATGTACTCGCTTATAAAGAAAATTCATAATGTTATTTGGTTAAAAAGAAGTGGTTTTATAGGGTAAAACCGTCTTACAGACTAATTGAACACGGAGAAAAAACTATTACTCCCTGTTATTTGGTTTTGGTCTTCCATATTAGCCTCATAAACAATTCACCTCCAAAATCATGCAACTCTACATGCATATATCAGCTAATTTACCTAGTAAAGTCGTGAGTGGTGGTACTTATTCAGCATTACGACGGCGTTCACTGCTCCGTTTACATGGAAAAATAACTCTGTACTACCAGAATCAGTAATCAGTAAGGCAAAACTAAAAAGGGCCCAAATAGATGCATCAAGAGTTCAGAGGATTCATCATACATAAATTTCCAATGTTAATTACACTTACAGTTCTAACCACACGAATAAGTTCAGTATCTACCCTTCTCAGTCAGCTACCAGCCAATGACTACTGATCTAACTACATTAAACCCTTTCTCAACACAAAATAATCGGGTAAGACTTCAAAACCTTCTCGATCTACTACAGATTAAATAATGTTTCTACAACGTGGGGGCGTGGGGCTAAGCATTGATTCACATATAGGTACAAGAATGAACCAAATTCACAGACTTACCAAGACGGTTGCCATCTAAAGTGACAGGGCATCTGATATGTGTGTAGAACTTGGACCTCACTAGCTTCCCTAAGATGTATGCTTTTGACCTCACTGTAAATGTCAAATTCAAGCCTACGCTTCTTACTTTTTCCGGGTGAACGTTACCCAGTTTTGCGTCTGATACGAATGACATTCCACCATAGAGAGGGATTTGATGACAATGAACCAGTGTGGTTATATTTGAATGGCTTTTCCTTTTTTGGTAAAACATCTTCATCTACAACATTCATATGATTGAAATTCTAATTAGATGACAGGTGAGAAACTTCAAAAACCACCCTAAACCAAGAAATTACAACACCACAACAACCACGCCTTTTAAACGGTCAATGATAAAAAAAATTGGTCAGCAATGATCACATATCTTAGATGTACTTAAGAGTAAAGGCAGATCTTTTTTTTTTTTCAGGGAAATACTAAGGCAGAGTTAGTTCCTGCAACTCTCATAAACATTACTACCGTCCATAGGCCAAAAAGTTACCTTAAAATAGATAATTTCGACATTAAGTCATGGATGCAACATCATGAATCAGGCGTTTGCGGATACACGTTTTAGGTTCAGGGTCCTTGGACATCGTTAAGCAGTCAATGATATGCATTTGGTCATGCAACTACACTAAATCAATGAGTTATAACCCCACAACAATCACACCTTTTAAGCAGTCAATGATATGCATTTGGTCGTGCAACGACCATTAGTTCCTGCAACCCCCAAGAACATTACCATAGTCCCCAAAAAATGTCTTACAAACAGATAATCTTGACCTTAAGTCACATGTGCAACATCATGAATCAAGCATTGGCACCTTGGGGGACACAGGTTTAAGGTTTTGGAGTCCCTTGGCATTGTAAACTCGTAAAGCAAAAAAAAATTGTTCCCTATGGCACATTATATGTGCTCTAAAAAATAGAATAGCTAACTTCTAATGATATCAATTATCAACATTTTTCTATGTCCGCCATCACCCAAAAAAAAAAAAAAAACCGTAAAACTAATCAAACTCCAGTAGCTATAAAATGATTAAGACTCAACATACCTGTCCAGATGCAACTTTAAGGTTATAGTGGTTCAACTCAAAGGGAGTAGAGGTGACATGCACTCCAAAAAATGTAGCAGGGTTCTTGTAGGTAATCTTGACTGTTGAATTAAGGGACAACATATCAGTTGGAACTCCTGTGTCATCCATTCCTGCTTGAATATTGAATTCCCAGAACACCATGTGCTGCATTTTCAATGGCATACATCAACTTAACATATTATCACCCAAAGTATAGGATAATGTCGTCTTACAGCATGAAACGGTCCTTTTATCCGTTAAACACTCATTTATTACTATCAATAACATTAACCGCGAATATAAAAGGACCGTTTCACACTGAGGATGTCCTACACAATAATTATTGTATTGTCTAAATAATGTATTCATTTCCATGTTCTTATTAAATTAGAATTAACAGAAGAACATTCTCCCAGGTTTAATTAACCCAATAAACAAATCAACCATCTTTGACCATGAGGTCAAACTGTCCATGAAAGATGAACCCATGTGACAGAAATCAGGATTCTTTGTCAGCATGCTCGTTAATCAAAATCACTTTTCTTTGTACCCATCTTAGGGTTTTAAATACTGAAAAGGGATAAGGAAAAAGATCCTATCTTTGAACAAAAGGTTTGTCCACAGAATCTCTACATTGAATCAACCATTACCTTATCTGTTTATCACCAATTTGAAATAAAGAAATCTTGTTCGAAATCAGACACCCAAATATGATCTCGGTTACCCAATGTGAAACTATGTTTGACGCTGAGACACCCAAAGATGATCTCGGGTACCCAATGTGAAACTATGTTCGAGGCTGAGATACCCAAAGAAGATGATCTTTTGGTACCCAATGTGAAACTATGTTTGAAGCCGAAGTACCAAAGAAGACGTAACTCAGACTGAGATAACCGAATAGCGTCCATATGAAAATTCTCCAATACGTTAAAGGAACCAAGTTCTAAAATTTCGAAATGGGGTGTATGGATATATATCAAAAAATGCTAATATTTCATTTCAAGAGGCTAATCTGATTAAATTAGCAAATTTGAATTACTTTAGTAAATCACACTACAAAGTATCCAATTTTCTAACAAATTTGACCCTCAAATTAGCATAATTCCTTCAAACCACACAGAAAAATCCAATAATAATTGAGCACACAATTTCTAAGGCTAGTCAAATGGCAAAGCTGAATCAGTCAATCATAGTCAAATGCAAGTACAAATACAATCAAAGAGTGCTGAACAAGGTGGACTACCAAGAGGAACAAGAGCTACTACTGTCCATCCATAAATAAACAATTAAAAGTCGCAACTTTTAGTTAAAATTTTCGATTTCTTTCCGAGTTAGTCTACTACATTCCACTCAATAAATCAACATTATTCAAAATCATCCTCACACAGAAACATAAAGGGTCTACTTATCCACTGGACTAAAAATCATAACATCAAATCCTAACTCCGCCATTAAAAAAACCCGAAAAATTACAAGAATACATAAAACTAACCTGGACAAGAATGATAGGTTGAAAAGACTTACTAGCACCCCACAAAATCAAAGAAAACAATCCAAACAACCCCACAAAACACACCAAAAAACACCCCACATAAAACCTCATAGAGGGCCCACCATCTTCGCCATCACCATCACCATCCTCGTCACCATCATTATCACCTTCCTCTAACTCATCAACATGACCCGAATACTCAAGTCTTCGCCCGTTGATTCTCCGCCACCCGGACCCACGTGAGAAACGCGAGGTGGAAGACTCACGTGAGTGGTGAACGGGTGAACAGTGGTAATGGAAGTGTCGGGTTGGTGAGCCCATTGGGCTTGACCCGTATGACATTTTGTCTACGTCG
The DNA here is from genome assembly GCA_036897335.1 of Silene vulgaris. Taxonomy (NCBI): domain Eukaryota; kingdom Viridiplantae; phylum Streptophyta; class Magnoliopsida; order Caryophyllales; family Caryophyllaceae; genus Silene; species Silene vulgaris. The sequence goes on from JAYMSF010001790.1 coordinate 10,441, forward strand.
TGTTGAGATGGGCTTTCCACGTAGTATACCGCACCGGACCCGGTGCCCCGGCGCGGTGGTGACCGTGGTGGTGTTGTTGCTGCTAGACTGGTCAAGTCTGAGTCTGTTTTAGTATGCATTGTTTTAAGAGTAAGTTTCCGGAGAGACGGTCTTATTGGATGAATTTCGTGAAGAATGGGATGAATTTTTGGGAGTTTTGGTTTTTGGGTGGTTTGTGGGGATTTTGGGGAAATGTTTGAGAGGGGGTTTTAAAACTTTGAAGGTTTTTAATGAGGTGGGGTTGGGTTAATGAGTACACTTTTGAGCTTTCCTAGGAATAGGATGGTGTCATTGAGGGAGAGGATCCACCATTGGGGTTTTGGACCATGGATGGAAAAGGTAATTAGAACTCGTAAAATTGACCCGATTCAATACGTGAATTAAGGATTTGAATTTTGACTTGATCCAAATGTATTGTTAAAAACTTACCGTTATATTTCTAAACAACTTACAATAGTTGACTTGAGAATGACTTCAACCCTAAATTGACCGAACTGATCCGATCCCACCTCAGTTTTATTCATCAAAAAAGGCTAAGAGACCCTATCAAATGCCTTATGCATATCCAACTTCAAAGCTGCATAGCAATTTATATTTTTCTTGGTTTTGTTTACATAATGAAAAATTTCATGGGTAATAAGACCGTCGTCGTAGAGCAATCTACCAGGTACAAAGGCATGTTGAGTCTGATACCAAGCTAGAAATAACCAGCTTCAATATGTTTGCTAAACACTAGGATCCTTTTTTATAGGCTGCCAAAAAAAATGTGTTTGCTAAACTAATTAAGGGGGCGTTTGATTAGAGAAAGGGAAAGGAAATCAGAAAGGATAAGAGGGGGAAAGGTAAGGGATTACCTAAAACTTAACTAGTTGTTTGGTTA
>JAYMSF010001791.1:0-11358 GCA_036897335.1 Silene vulgaris
GCAGGGGTGGTGGCTGGGGCGAACCCGAGGCAGACAAGGAGAAGGCAAAGACGATCCGTGGCAGAGGTTTAGAGCGGAGGCGGTTGCGGAAGCAACATGGCAGAAATAGTTGCCGAAGCAACGGAGGACAGCGACAAGTGTGATGACGGTGGCGGCGTGGACGGAATCAGCGGCGTCAACATCTGCGGAGGCACACCAACGTGAAGAACGGAGGAGGCAGAGAACATATTTATTCCTACTATAATAATCTAGGCTTAGGGTGATGTCGGGCTGTGGTCGTTGCAGGGTTAGGGTTTGGATGCGGGAATATGGTGGAAGTCAGTGGTATGGTGGGTCGGCGGTAACGGTGAGGGATAGGGTTGGATTGACGCCGGAGATCCGATGTCATTCTGGTTGTTTGATGAGGAGGAAGGGTTATGCAGGAAATCATCGGGAAAGTGGGATTGGTATTTGGCAGGGGTGGGGTTTGATTTTGCCTAGGATTACTTTATTAAACAAAATAATAAACTATTAGTACTATACTACTACTACGCACGATTCTTTATTGTAAACGGGATACCCGCCGGAGATGGTACAATACATCCATCTCCGGCCGGCGTATTTAGCACGAGGTTGTAACAAAGCGGAAGAGTGTTTGAGGGGATCGAAATTTAGGCTGATACCATGTCAGATAATAGAAGGGAGAGTATAACTGAATGCGTAATTATTATTGATGAGACGATTACAATATATAGGAGACTATCTTACGGAATACTCCAAGAATATTCCTCCGTATAATATCCTAACAATATATTTTCCATTTTTCCTAATGATAATATCTATAATATAAAATTCTCTAATACTTCTTTAAAACGACATAAGACCACACACTTTATACTTATTACTCCGTATAAGGGTAAGAGAAAGATATGCACTTATATGTTATCTTAAATGATTCGACATTACCACATATACCTCAACCTAATTTCCTATACTCGAGCATTTGTGGCTTAATTTTACTTTGTATATCTTAAATCGAACAAACGTGAATTGTGAAATAAAGACACACACAACGTCCAAACTATAAATTAAAGATATATCTATCTAAAATTGAAAAAACTCTCTACCATTTTAACAATTTCATAAATAGTTGTTTTAGACGAGCATATCTATCAGAAACTTAATACGTCTCAAATATAATAGATGAGACAAAAAGCAGGATGATAGAGACTACAAAATTTTTAGTCTCATCTCTATCTAAGCAAATTTTTTTGGTCTTAGCCCGGCCTATGATCACGTCTACAGTGACGAGTAGTCATGCCCTGGCCGCGCAGCTTGGTTTAACTGATTTTATGTTCCTGTCTTTCTTATGGTTTTGGATTTTCACTCTTAAGTCAAAAGAGTTTGGATCTCAAATTACAAATCCCATTTATTCCACGCCGTTTATGTTTACTGGATTAATGTCCATGGTTGAACCACGCCTAATAATGCCAGAATACCGTCACTGTCCACGAGTTCTATGATGCATAAAGTCAATATAATGAAGCGAGAAAATTCGAACTTAAACTTATTATTGTCCATGGAAACTCGGATTAAGACCTATTTTCCGAGGAGACTCGTACTTACGACTTATTATTGCCCAAGGAAACTCAGATTAAGACCTATTATCCGAGGAGACTTGGACTTTTTAAACCCGCCTTTTCCCCTTCTCCTACTGTATTCAAACTACCAAACCCCGCTGTGTCGTTTCAATGGAGACAGTTGAAATAAACCAACATTTCATGTTCGTCTTTATATTTCTATCTTCTTTAACTTCGGTTTTAGCTGGAAATATTCTCGCTCGAGGCTCTTCATTAACTGCTGAAAGCACTTCAAAATCGAACTTTCTTACTTCTCTGGACAATACATTCACTTGTGGGTTTTATTCGTTTGGAGAAAATGCATACTGGTTTTCAATTTGGTACACTAACTCGAACCTGAAAACTGTTGTCTGGACGGCTAACCGGGATAACCCCGTTAACCGCCTTAAGTCGAGGCTTACTCTAAGGAAAGATGGTTCAATGGTCTTGACTGACTTTGATGGGTCAATAACTTGGGGTACTAATACAACTTCAGCTAAGGTTGATCAAGCCGAGCTGCTCAATACCGGGAATTTCGTGATCAAGGCTATAAATGGTAATTATTTATGGCAAAGTTTTGATTTTCCTACTGATACTTTGCTTCCTACTCAACTTATAACTAAGAAGAATTCATTGGTTTCTAGCATTGGTCCGAAAAATTTTGGTTCCGGGTATTTTAATTTTCTTTTTGATAATGATAATGTGCTGAAAATGTTGTATGATGGTCCTGAGATTACTAGCCTTTATTGGCCGGATGTTGATGCGCCTAATGTGTTTGCTAATGGGAGAACAAATTATAATAGTAGTAGAATCGCGTCGTTTGATAAGACGGGTCGATTTAATTCCAGTGATCAAATGCAATTTACAACTACTGATGTGGGTTTAGGGATAAATAGAAGGTTAACTTTAGACTATGATGGGAATTTAAGAGTTTATAGCTTGAATGATTCATCTGCAATGTGGGTTATAACATGGGAAGCGATTTCGAGTCAATGTGATGTTCATGGTCTTTGTGGTAGAAATGGGATTTGTGAATATAATCCAGAACCAAGATGCTCATGTCCTCCAAATTACGAACCAACTGATTCAAGTGATTGGAGAAAAGGTTGTAAACCAAAATTTAACAGAAGTTGTTCAGATTCTCATTTTGTCGAGTTGAGCCATGTCGATTATTATGGTTATGATTTCAACTACAGTAGCGATCCTGTTTCTTTCGAAGGTTGCAGAGAACTTTGCTCGACAGATTGCAGTTGTCTAGCATTTGGTTATAGAATCCTTGGCCAAGGGATTTGTTACATAAAAATTGCCCTTTTTAATGGGCGTAGGTCTGTTGATTTCCCCGGTAGCATATATTTAAAGGTCCCGAATAATGCAGAGTCGTTAGACCGTGTTGTCCTTAATGGGTCTCGTCCTGTTTGTAGTAATCCAGAGGGTAAATTCATACTTTTTCCCGGTTCATATGACGTGAGTAATCAAAGGTTTAAATGGGTTTATCCGTACTCCTTCGTTCTGGCTATTGGGATTTTGGAAGTTATAGTTTTTGTTTCAGGGTGGTGGTTTCTTTTCAGAAAGCATGGCACCTCTTCCTCAATGGAAGACGGGTATCGTGCTATTTCTAGTCAGTTTAGGAGCTTTAGCTATCATGAACTTCAGAAAGCGACTGGCAAATTCAAGGAAGTTCTTGGGGTAGGGGGGTTTGGAGTTGTTTACAAGGGTGTGCTATCAGATGACGATAGGATTATCGCCGTGAAAAAATTAGAAGGTGTTTTTCAAGGAGAGGACGAATTTTGGGCTGAAGTAAGCACAATCGGTAGGATTAACCATATTAACTTGGCAAGAATGTGGGGTTTTTGTTCTGAAGGGAAGCATAGACTCTTGGTTTACGAGTATGTAGAAAGCGGGTCCTTGGACAAACACTTGTTCACTGATAATGGGGTTCTCGGATGGAAAGAGAGATTCAAAATAGCGTTAGGCACCGCTAAAGGCTTGGCCTACCTTCACCACGAGTGTCTAGAATGGGTTATCCATTGTGATGTAAAGCCGGAAAATATCCTCCTAGACAAGGACTTTGAACCAAAAATTTCAGATTTCGGGTTAGCCAAGTTATGCCAGAGAGGTGGACATGGTGAAGGATCATCTAAATTGACCCGAATTAGAGGCACACAGGGTTATATGGCTCCTGAATGGGCGATGAACCTTCCGGTCACAGCTAAGGTTGATGTCTACAGTTATGGTGTAGTAATCCTAGAGCTTGTAAGAGGAATTCGACTGTCGAATTGGGTGGTGGACAGTGATGTTGGTTCGGAAATTGTATCAGAACTTGTAAACTTTGTGAGAATGGCTAAAGGGAGGACTGAAAGAGAGGAAGATTCATGGGTAGGCGACTTTGTGGACCGAAGATTAGAAGGGATTTTCAGTAGAAAACAAGCAGCTTTGATGATTAAAGTCGGATTTTCTTGTGTTGAAGAAGATAGAAATAAGAGGCCAACAATGGAATCAGTTGCACAAGTTCTTGCAGAATGTGAAGATGAAACAATTCATAGTGTAGACATTATGTAAATAATGGGATTTTACAAGGTTTTTGTTTGCAATTATATGTTTCTACTAGGACCGCTGAGGTTCCGGACACCTTTAAGATTCCGGAATTATGTATTAATGGTTGAGGTTCTTGAATAATGTATTGGCATAATTAATACTTGTACTATATGAACATAACTCATGAAAATAAGGCAGGATTTCTGTGATAATCACTTAACATGGTATCGGACTTCTTAAAATGTCTTAGTCTAGTGGTTAAGATGGAAGTATCGTTATAATAGGTCACGAGATTTTATAAGGTTTTTGTTTGCAATTGCAATTATACGGAGTATGTTTTTATTAGTACTATTGAGGTTCCAAACACCGTTAAAGTTCAGAAATTAAGTAATACTCCTATTCATACGGATTGGAGTACTATATATATCGACTATCGAGCAATTACTTTAAACTAAAGTCATGAAGAGTTCTAGTGGAATACATGAATATCTAGGGGAGCTTTCGAGCTCTATAGTTTGTATAGATATAAAGAGGCTAGCAGCCTAGCACTTGTAAGACTTACTACTCATTTACTGTTTAATATCTAGCACGTCGAATGTATAATCCACTTTGAAGAGTTGAACGGATCTGATTAAACAAACAACAATCCTATGAAACCACCATTTCAATTTATCATACGCATTTCAATTTATACTACTATAAACTTAATTCGCAATGAGATTATTCATACATATACTATTGTACCTTGGTTGAATAATCATATTGCAAAGTTTACACGGCGGAGACTATGAACTTGTGGTCTTCCGGTTCTAGTCTACTCTTTATTAAATGAGTTGACAGAATGTAACAAAAATTAACAAAAAGATTAAATACTCCTATAATCTAATTTCCAACACGGCGGTACTGAAAAGGACTAAAGGAGTACTACCCGGTATCACCATCTCATTTTTGAATTGGAAAATTACATGTATTGTTAACTTTGTTTAATATTACTAACGTCAAAATGGTATGACTCGAAATAATGGGACGAAGTATTTTTGAATAAATTGCACAATCGTATGCAATATTTTATGAATATTGACAAGTCTTCTTTTACATGTACCTTGAAATAAAATGATACGAAGTAATGTACTCGCATATTATCTCAAATCGGATGCACTGATTCGTTATATGACCATACATCTCAAGGCTAATTTCATTAGAATGCGGCAACATTAAAACTCAAAAAAACATAATTGGCTACTTACTCCATGTCAATCATTTCTATATATTTGTTGAATATATGTGAGTTATATTTTAATCAATTGTATAAGATTGATTGAAATGGAGTCCAAAAACTAGTGGCTCAAATCATCTTAAATCGAACAAACGTGAATTGTGAAATTAAGATAAACACAACCTCCAAAATTGTAAATTAAAGATATCAATCTAAAATTGAAAAAATTACTTGCCATTTTAACAATTTCATAAATTCTTGTTTAAGATAAACATATTTGTCATAAACTTAACGTAGTCAAATATGATAGATGAGACAAAAGTAAAATGCTATAGACTGCCAAATTTTTTGTCTAATTTATGTATATCTAACGCAAGGTACTCCCTCCGTTCCGGCCATTTGTTTAACTATTATGTTTTGGAGTGTCTCAGTCAATTGTTTACCTTTCTATTTTAGAAATGCGTTCGATAAACAATTTGATTCACACCAGTTAGATCACCATTCAATTTGATCCACTTATTATTCAATAAGGACCATCTCCTTTTTCATCGCTCTTTATTGTCAAACAAAAGGTATGCAAATGATCGGAACAAAGAGAATACTATTCAACCCGTTTTAATCTGGAATCAAACATATTTGTCTCAAGAAAGACCAACAGTAACATCGCTCCCCACAACTTTTTATATTCCGGTCATTTATTTACTTATTAGTATATTTTAGGGTGTCTCAATCAATTGTTTACCTTTCTTTTTTGAAAATGTCTTTAATGGACAATTTGATCTTAATAACCACTCAATTTGAACCATCTGTCATCCAATAATTGATCATCCCCTCTTTATGTGATCTCTGTGTCAAACTGAATGTAAACAAATGAGCAGAACGAATTGAATCAAATATATCCATATTAAAAGAGACTAAAATCGTAGCATTTTCTCCCCACAACTTTTTTATATTCAAGGAAAAAAATAAAGTTCCATGAAAATCATGTGGCTAAATTTTCATGGGTCGGATCTTGTACTTTATACAACAGAAACTGTCACATCTCTCTAACTTTGATTTCCTTTCTCTCTCTTAATTCACCTCTCAATAAGCATGAAACTTCGTGATCCGTTTTTCCACATTTTACCAGATTTGAGCTTCCTACTATTCTTCATTCAACTCTTCTAAACTTCCATTTTTTACCCCCCCTCCCCTTAAAACTTCACTATTTACCTTCCTTAAATCAACCCAATTCAGAAAAAAATCACAAATTTATCATGGAATTAGAAACAAATCATTCTAATCAACATGATTTGTTAGTGTTTAAGCATGTTTGTAAACTTTGTAGTAAAAGTTACCCTAGTGGTAAGTCTTTAGGTGGCCACATGAGGTCTCATGCTATCGCCGAGGCGAGAAAGAATAAAATGGTTTCTTCTCCTCCTCTTAAGAAAGTTCCAACCTTTGTTGAAAATGATTCTTATTTAGATGCAAACGAGGACGAGGATGAAGACGAGGAGGATGATGATGATGACGAGGATGAGATTACGGAGCGAAACGGGAATTTAGGGAATTCAGGGTATGGGCTTAGGGAAAATCCTAGGAAGACATGGCGGATTGTTAATAATAGGAGTACTATTATTAACAACGATAACAATAATAATAATAACAATAGTCGTGACCTGTCACGTGACCGTGACCGTGACCGTGAAGGTGAAAGGGTTTGTAAGCAATGTGGAAAAGGGTTTCAATCTTTGAAAGCATTGTGTGGGCATATGAGTGTACATTCGAATAAATATCGATATTTTAAGGAAGAAGATGATGATATTTCTTGGTCTAGTGACAGTAAAGATCAAATCTTTACCGCGAAAGAGGGCAATTTTGATGAAAATAATAATATTAATAATAATAATAAGTCGTCTGTGTGCAAAACGAGGTCTTCTTCTTTATCAAGGTATAAGTCTCTTATTGATTTTGGTTCAATTAGTAATGGTTATGGTTCGTCATCGAATAATAACTCTGAAATTGATCAGTTAGAACAGGAGGAAGTTGCTATGTGTTTGATGATGATGTCTAGGGACTCTTGTGGTAGTAAATCAGCAGGTTGTTTTAATTTTACGGCCGAATCGTCTGATAATAATTCTGTGATTTTAGAGGGAAAGGTAATTGATTATGAGAATGTGAAGAATGTTAGGCAAGAAATTGAGAATTCTGATTCAGGGTATTTTGAGAATGGTGCTAAAGAACTTGAATCTGTTGATTCTGTTGATTTGTTTGTGAAGAATTACGGATTTGGTAAGGAAAAAGTCGAGTTTGGATCGAGGTTATTAGTCGATTCTAAGAAGAGAAAATTCCGAGATGATTATTCTTCTTACAATATTTCTGATAATGCTAACAAATATGAGTGTCCAAAATGCAACAAATCCTTCAAAACACATCAAGCTTTAGGTGGTCATATAATAAGTCATAGAAAAAATGTCGATAATAGTTTCGACAATAACAATTCATCAAAGATTCATGCTAAGAAAGCGAGTGCATCGAAGAAAGTTAAGGGACATAAATGCCCTTATTGTTTCAAAGTGTTTAAGTCAGGCCAAGCATTAGGAGGTCACAAGAGGTCCCATATGATGGGAACCAACAATGTTCTGTTACATTCAGGAGGAGGAAGATTTAATCGAGTTCCGTCTTCACCACCGCCTCCACCAGAACCTGAACCCGAGTTCAAGCAACCGCTAATTGATCTTAATCTTCCTGCTCCTGTGGAGGAAGAGGCTAGTGACAATTCCCAATTTGTGGCTTGGCAGGTTGGTTTGGAAGTTTTTGAGCATGATTTTTTTGTTCTTTTCTGAGAATTTGCTGTTACTTTTGTGGGGTCCATTGGCTTAAGATAAAAAAGCAGATTGAAAAAAAGTTGGATATTATTGATTCTGAAGGTGGGTCATGTGATCATATGCTATGGGTGTTTCATGGGCAAGGAAAATCATTAATGTACAAAGGTAACAACTTACTCTCAGTTCAGTAAAAAGAAATTTTTTTACTGCCTATGGTACCGGAAACTTGGTCAGAAGTATGCGACATTGGTGAGTGTTAGACTCGACAATGTATGGACACGGGTGCTCGAGGTAAGAATAAGTCGGAAAATTTAAGTTGATGCTACCATCCTGGTTGACGCCTGACGGCGATTTTTTTATTTTTATTTCTGTCTGTTTAGGGGGCAACTGTTCCATAGGCTGCATTAGTAGTACACTGGTATTCCTACTTGAAATTTACTTTATTTTATGATTATGACATTCTCTGTTATTCTTTTATGCTCTTAATCATTGATTTGGTAACTGAAGTCAATTAATTATTCATCTCTGTAGTTTACTAGTTCCTTGTACTGTCATGAATGACTTCATTGGATCTAGTAGTTTACAATTTAACTACTAAGTTGTGTCTGACACTTGCAGTCGAGTCAGAGTAACATAGTAATCTCCCGTTAATTCTTAGAAATTGCCCATTTGATTAAAATAGTTTTCACAACAATTGCAAAGAATCGGAGGCAGTAGCAAGCTGCGAATGGTTAATCACGTCTCCAATAAACCGATTTTACGGAGTGGATACAAGTAGACAGTCTGCATCACCTAATGTTGCCACTTTTTCTTTATTTCTTTTGTTATCAGTGCAGAACATGCTGCTGAATTATTGTGTTAAATACCAAGAAAGAATATATTCATGTAATTGGCATTCTGTGAACTCTGACATCTGATTGAAGGCTTGTTAAGAGGAGTAGGAAGCAGTACAATTTTAGTTACTTTAGGGAACTGCATTATGAAGTAGTGATTCCTAATTGAGTAAGAGGGGCCACAATCTTATTTATAAAACAAACAACCACAGAGCTTATGTGTCGCTCTGTGGTTGAAAGTCAATTTGTCAAAGAGCAGTTCCTTGGTTGTCCCCACGTTCATGGTTTCATTTTTATTTCTCTGATTTCTTGAATTCCTTCCATATATGACTCATCTAATTTTCTCATTAATTAAATTAATAATGACATACATCGTAATTGATTTAATATGTTGATGCAACACTGCAATTTGCAAATAAATAAGATTTTTAATTGGATAATTTTTCTGCCTTTCATGATAAAAATCAATAAATCTGGAAAGCAAATCTTACTAATAGGAGCTAATTAATCAAATTGAATAAAACAACAATAAAAAAGACACAATTAAGAAAATTCTTAATCACTTATTATAACAATAAAAAATGAAAAAAATATTACACAAACTTCATAAAATTGAAATGGTCCTCCGAACTAGGCGAAAACATTTTAGAAAGATTTACTAAAAATGAAGGCACAAAATTAGAAGTCTAAACTGCACAATATGAGAATTTAGACAAATCTACAAAATTAGAATATCATCATTTTAAAAGACTCTTTGAAATGTTTTATAAAAATATTGATTTACCCTTACTTTAGCAAATAAAAAACATAAAATCAATACAATGAATCTAGAAACTTGAAGCTAAAATCTGACATAAATTGATTTTTTCAAATTTAAAAGAAAAAAAGAAAATTGACAATTGAAACTTTAATTAATTTTTTTCGACACTTTTTTTTTAAATAAAAAACCAGGTCGGCTTAATTGACATAAACATTTACATGAGTTTTAGCACCGTAATGGGTCAGAGCCCAATTTTATAGAATAAGGTAGCGGATAATGAAATAATATTACAGCTCGGGTAAAATGGAGGAAGTGGTGGAAGGAGTATAGAGGCGGTGTTTCTGTAATAAAGGAAGAAGGGATGTAAACAGATGGAGGTATCGAGCCAAGAGAGGAAAAAAATGAGTAAGGCGGTGGTGAAGGATGACTGAATGAGTATGGGCACTGGAGTGAAAATGTTTGATTAGGGTTTTAAAGTGGGTATATATATTGACTATTGAGTTTATACAAAAAGTGGATTATGAATGATACAATGGGCTTGATTAGTTTTGGTCTGGGAGTTCCATTAGCTTTACACGGCTAAGTTTGTAATACATGGATTTAGAGGGCGACAATCATTCATCCATTCCGAAAATCAACACGAACCCGACGCGAAGTTAGCGGATTAAGGTCAAGATGTTGTGACTTATTTAAGAAACTGGGTTGATACGCGACGACACGACACACAACTTAAATGGGTCGGGTTACGATTGAGGTAATTTTACAAGAAACCGACACGAATAACCCATTTATTTAAATGTGTCATAAATATTTGGGTTAGTCAATAATTCAACAAAACAACCTAAAAACAAGCTTTCATTCATCATTTTTTTGGATAATAGGGCTATAAAATGTAGTTTATTTTATTAATTTATTGGGTTCAACGTACTACGTGGATTGCAAATGATCTATTTAAAGATAATGGGTTAACAGGTAGGGTTGGGTTATCGAAAAATTAAATGAGTCGGGTTAGGGCTGAGACAAATGACATGTTTATGTAAATGGGTCGGGTTAGGGTTTAGATTGTGGTGACCCGTTTAAAGTTGGCACGAACACGGCATGATCTGATCTATTTGCCAGGTTTACTATTTTTAGACACTGAAATTAATATTCAAAATAAATACACAGTAACATACAGTATAACTAAAGATATTAATAGTGCAATAGTCAACTCGATTGGGTATGATTGATTAGGTGGTTTCGGTTTATTTTAAAAATGCATGGGTCAAAATTTCATTTCAAAAGAGCATGGGATTAAATTTTCGTTTTAAAAATGCACGGGTCAAAATTTCATTTCAAAAGTACATAAGTGTAAATTTTCGTTTTAAAAATGCACGGGTCAAAATTTCATTTCAAAAGTGCATAGGACTAAATTTTCGTTTTAAAAATACACGGGTCAAAATTTCATTTCAAAAATACATTGGTCTAAATTTTCGTTTTAAAAATATACAGGTCAAAATTTCACTTCAAAAGTGCATGGTTCTAAATTTTCATTTTAAAAATGCACGGGTCAAAATTTCATTTCAAAAGTACATGGGTCAAAATTTTCATTTTAAAAATGCAGGGGTCA
>JAYMSF010001792.1:0-11358 GCA_036897335.1 Silene vulgaris
CCCTCCTTTCCGGTCATATGTTTACACTTCCTTTAGTTTATGAGGGGAAAATAAAGGAAGTGTAAACATATGACCGGAACAGTGGGAGTATATAACATGACAAATTTAGGATTACAAGAATTGGGACACCTATGTTATATTAATTATAGCTGTTATAATTATATTGAGGATTTTTTTTTTGTTTTTTGGTACAGTAGATTTGAAAGGCAAATTGTCATTATTAGTACTGTAAATTTAAACTAAAACAATACTGTAATGATATAACTTTATAGTGATTTTATATATACCCGTGCAATTGCACGGGTTTTAAACTAGTTTTAATATAATCACCAATAATATACTTGTAGAACTTAATTAATCTCATTTTAGTTCTCGAATATCAGAAATCTTAGAAGCAAGAAACAATCTGGGCTTCTTAACGTCATGGGCGTCTAATACCTCGGACGACCACGAGCGGTGGAACCGGGCCTCCAGTTTTGGCCACCGAATCTATAAGCTTTACTAATAAAATTCAATACAAACCTCGACGTTTAGTACACTTCATTCATATTTAGGGACTCATTTTTTTGTGGTGCACCGAGCCTCCATTTACTTTAAGACGCCCCTGCTTCACGTTAAAATATCGACTCCCTATCGAGAAGATCGATGACGTAAGAGTTGTGTGTGTGAACTGGGAAAGAGTAGCTCATTTACGGAGTTTAGTAGAAAGAGTAGCACTCTTATACGAGTAATAGGAAGACTTTCTCTTTATAGTGAAATCACACTTTTAGACCGTACATTACTACATTAGAGCATATAGTGAAATCAAATTTTGTAATTTTACAAGTCAGGTGTAAGAAAAAATTACTCTCCATGAATTTTCGTATATGGTGAGTATATTCATCTAACAGTATCAGATCGTTTTTTGCTACTTGATGATAACCATGTAACATTGTTATTTCTCGTTAATTTACTGTATTTGTACCAAAAAGAAAAAATAAGTTAACTAATTACACAAATTTTTGTTTCATACAGACATTTTGATCTGAAACAATAAGACGGGATTATGTCTTCATTTTACGGTCAAATGTAACCACATTGGATTATCCAGTGTTATAGCTTATGATAACTTGTTTTCTAGAAATAGTTACATTTGGTCAAATGGTTCCAAAATCATATTTTATTATTTCGTATCAAAATGACCTCTCTAAAGAAAGACCAACTCAACCTGTTAAACTAGCTAACATCTACTCCGTACTACCCATTCGGAGTTTCGGACAATGTTAATTTCACAAGAGAGACCAGCCAATAGTGAGTAGTGTGGCAAAAATCCAAAGAAATAACTGAAAAAAGAAAAAATTCGTTGGTGGAAGGAGAGAGAGAAATAACTAGAGAGAGAAAAGTAAGTTCGAAAGAAAGATAAAGCAAGAGTAGTTCCTCTCTCCTCCACTTTCCCCTTTCCCCTTTTTCTCTCTCTTCATTCTTCTCTCTTTCTCTCTCTAGGTCACTCGTTTTCTCTCCTCTTCCCTTCGCTTTGCTCATCTTCATACTATTACTCTCTATGGACGCCGCAATTATCTTCTCCTCATTTTGCCGATGATTTTCTCTTTTTTCCGGTAATCATCTCTGTTTTTCTTCGATTTTTTCGCTAATTTTTCTTATTTTTTCTGCTTTGATTGATTGCTTTTTACTGCTGATATGAGTAAAATACCTAATTTTAGCTGAAAATTGATGTGAAATGCTGATTTTTTGAGGAATCATTGTTTATTTTCGAGGATTTTGTTGTTTGAGCTTAGCGCAGATATTTTGTACATCGATTAATCAGTTTTTTACTGCACATATGAAAAAAATCCCTAATTTTAGCTGAAAAATGATGTGAAATGCTGATTTTTTGAGCAATCGTTGTTTATTTTCGACGGATTCGTTGTTTGAGCTTAGAATAGCTTAATCTCTTATGTTTTGAAGTTCTAGATCTGAATATTTTACTCTTTGGTATGTTTTAATTTGTGAAAGCTTTTATTGAGCTAAGTTTTGTGTTGTAATATATTTTGTTTGATTTATTATGTATAGGTTTTTTGTAGATCTAATTGCTGCCTGAAATAGTTTAAAAGGAGTAAGTTCTTCATACTGCATCTTAATTATTTGTTTTATTTCTTTTTTCGTTTGCGATCGCTGTCTCTATATTTGTGTTCTAATTCGGATGTTTTTGCAGATTGTAGATAATGTATGTTGATAGTGGCTTTAATTATTGATTGCTGTGAGCTAAATGTTGCATGCGCTTGTTGTAGCGATTCAATTTATTTTCGTGTCTAGTATGAAATGGAATTTGTACAGAGTACCAGTATTTGTGATTTCAACTAAATAGCTGATTTTGTGGTCTTTACTAGGAGTTGGTAGAACTGTAGTTATCAGTATATTATTAGGGTTTGTATAGGCGCCATAATGCGAGACAGGACAAAGGATTGTTTTGTCACCGTGTGATGGAAGTTCAATTAACTTCCTCGTAACTTAAGTAAGGTGTATAATGCGGATTAAAATGTTGTAGTAGGATCACTGACGAATATTTAATGCTGGTAGGCACCATTGAACATTTGCACTTATAATCCTATATCTCATAGTGTGATCCGTGTAGTTAATATGTGTTGGTGGTCCATTGGTGTCTGGTAGAGTATTGTACTTCGCTTATAACGTACAAGTAGTTTATTAGTAAGTGAATAGGTTGTTTTCAGGATATTGTCAGTTTGTCACCTGATAAATGATCATCAGTGCCACATAGGATGGTGATGGATTACCGTACATTACGAAACTAAAACATGGGACCGGCATGGGTGAACCTAATTAATATGCCTTTGTGTCTGGTAGAGTAGTGAACTTTGCTCATAACGTACGACTGTACGAGTAGTTTATTAGTAAGTGGATAGGTTGTTTTCAGGATATTGTCATCTGATAAATGATCATCAGTGCCACATAGGATGGAGATGGATTACAGCACATTACAGAATGCCTTTATGTTAACTCCTGCAGCATTACTCAGACCTTTGCCTGTTAAATTTTCTCATAATCCTTTTCAATTATTACTGGTTTTTCAGTCTGTTTTGCAATGGAAGATACCAAGTCTGTTTCGATACTGATAGACTCTACGACCTCGAAGATACAACAACTTCAGAAAGCATTTGCTGAGCTCGAAAGTAACCGAGCTGTTACCCTGAATCTCAAATGGAAGGAGCTGGAAGCCCATTTTCATGGTTTGGAGAAGTCACTGAAGAGACGGTTTCACGAGTTGGAAGATCAGGAGAAGGAATATGAGACTAAGACTGTGAAAGCACAAGAGATACTTGAGGAGCGTAAAGCAGATGTTGTGGCCAAGGAGGAGGCTTCATTGGAGAGGCTGCAAGAGAAGAGGGATGCTGCTGTATTTGCTATTGCAATTGCTAGAGACAAACAAAGGAAGGTGTCATGTGAAGAGTATTCTGTAGTCAGTAGTGAGAGCCAAGGGGGAACAACAATGGAGGAGACCCCGAGTAACTCTATGATGTCTGAGATCACTACTGAGGACATAAATGGGACGGTTGAAGATGAAAGCCCTGAAGTACAGTCAGCTGAAAATGGAAAGGAAGAAGTGATGTCTTATCCCGAGCTAGTGAAATTGTGTGAAGAAATGAATGCAGAGGGCCTTCACAATTTTATATCTGACAATCGCAAGAACCTTGCATCAATGAGGGAGGAGATACCTCAGGCATTAAATGCTGCAGCTGACCCTGCTTGCTTGGTTCTGAACTCGCTGAGTAACTTTTATCGTGATGATGTTACAAACTCGGATGCAAAGAAGGATTCCAACCTTTTGGGTCTTCGTCGAACCTGCATCATGCTGATGGAATGTCTTAGCCTTTTGCTTATGAGGTTGGATGAAGGCACTGTTTCTAACTTGATCACACAAGAGATCAAAGCACGAGCAAAAGCTATTGCTGAAGCATGGAAGCCAAAGCTCAATGAACTTGACATGGAAGCTGGAAGTGGAAACTCACTGGAAGCACATGCATTTTTACAACTTCTCGATACATTTGGTGTTGCATCTGATTTTGATATGGAAGAGCTTATCAAACTCGTTCCATTGGTTTCACGCCGTCGGCAAGCTGCTGATCTCTGCCGCTCTCTTGGGTTATCTGACAAAATGCCTGGTATGTCTTATTTTCCTTTTAGATAAGTTCATTTCTCACTGAAGCAACTATAAGTGTTTACTCCTGTCAATACCCCATGTGAGTTTGACAGAAAATGACTAGTATAAGAATGTAATATCCGCCATCTCTTCTGTTTGGATAAAAGATCTTAATATTTCTGAACTATTGCAACATATTTTTTGTCCTTTTGCGGGTAAGAGGTAGCTGCTTTGTAGATGACGCGGCAGAAATTTCAAAAAGGTGTTGCGTAATTTTCCTTGTAATTGTAGTCTGCAGGCATCGCTGTTTTAATGTGTTTCTGCTTTGTGTTGACACGAAGGTATTGGCGTTTTCAGGTGTCATTGAAGTGCTGATTAATGGCGGCAGACAAATTGACGCTGTAAACCTGGCCTTCCAATTTGAATTGACTGAGAAGTTTCCACCCGTGCCTCTGCTGCAGTCCCACTTGAATGAGGCAAAAAAAGTTGTGTCGCCTGCCAAACCTGGAAGTGTATCACATGCAGCCTCCAACACTCAGGTCCCTTTCTTTCTCACAAGTATTTTATGTCATTCTTATCTTTTATTTTTCACTGCATCACTCTTTCCATGTGTACTAAAGAATCGCACTAGCTCTGATGATGCATTTACATGTAAAGACAGGAGTAATTCTCAGGTAAAACTGCATACATCCAACCTCCTTACCTTGCCAGACTTTTAATGTGCAGAGGTAGTGGTGTTGTGAGTTCTATTACTTCATAGTAAGAATGTGAATTTTACAAGGATAACGCAAGGGTAAGGTCACATACATCCGACTTCATTACTCACTTCATTATACAAGTGAACGCAAGAATAATCTTATTATTATGAGATTTTTTACTTTTGTGTGTAAGAATGTGAATTTAAACATTTAGGGCATAATATTGAAATGGATTTCACAGCCAGTTAGTCAATTAAATTACTTCTCAACACATGGCAATCTTGGATGTCTTTTTTTTTTTTGTCGCAGTTCAATCTTGGGCTTGTGCACTCACTTGGTCATTACACACTCTTTGATGTAAAGTTTCTGTTTACCCAAACACGACCTTTACCGTTAAGTTTACCTGACTTAGTTCTATTGTGCTGTAGAATTCCGATGTTGGCGAGCGAGAACTTGGTGCTTTGAAGGCTGTGATAAAATGTGTTGAAGAGCACAAACTTGAAGGGCAACTCCCAGTGGACTCCCTGATCAAACGCATGCTGCTTCTTGAGAAGGCCAAAGCAGACAAGAAACGTGCCACAGAAGTTACCAAGCCCCAGTCCAAAAGGCCCAGAGCTACCAATGCTGGGTTTGTTCCTCGCATCACTAATGTCGCTCCAAACAGCTCCCCATACGCTGCTAGGCCTACTGACAGGTACCCTCACCAGTACGTCTTTGACAACAGACCCTACATGTACACTGCTGGTCCCGCTGACAATCACCGCCCTCCTGTCATGGGTGCTCCTGCTTATGGTTTTCCCCCTCCTCCTGGTCATGGTAACTATTACACTAGCTGGTACTGATGCTAATCGGTGACTTCCATGATCAGCTTATTTTAACTGCTAGCTGTTAACCCTTTCAAGTTGGGCAATGTATGGGTAATTTTAGTATGTAGGCAGGAAAAGACTGAGATAATGGAAGGTTTAAGGGAAAAAAAAACAACGTTTAGTGTTCTAGACATTTTCAATTCCGATGTATAATCAGACCTTTTAATCCTCTAATATATGAACTGTGTTTTCTATTGTTAATCTTGTTTTTAAGTTTCGTCACACGCTAAGGTATCTGTTGGATCTCCAATTTTGCTCATGCTGTTAGATGGTTGCTATCCATTTTGAATGCTTCTTGAAGACCGGGATGTTTGATGAAAAATCCATTAACAGGGAAGATCGCACCCTCCATCTGCTTCATGACTGCGTTAGGCGATTTAGACGGGTCGAGAGGGTTCAAATCCATTTCTATATTTACAGAAATGGGTTAGACAGGTTGGGTTGCGTTAAGGCAAAAACTAAGCGAGTGGGGTCTGGTCATGATGCGGTATTATGTAAATGAGCCGGATTTTGGTGATATACTGATATGAAAGTGAACCTAATGTTGGATGATCTGTTTGTTAGGCGGCTTAGGCCTTGTTTAAATTTAAGTTGCGTGTAACATTGCCAACATGTAGCAGTCCTTCTGTTTCGGTTAATATTTATCTATTCCGTTTTAAGGGGTTTGTTTGAGTGTTTGACATTGTTGTTTCAACAAAATTTATTTCTGTAGGATGTCTATATAGTTTACAATATGTTAATCGCACCTTTTTCATATCTTCCTCTACCGCTCCGCCACATAACCTCACCAAACATTGTTGCCTTGCTCATCGCAGCCATCTTATGCAGTTATGCACCATCCCATCACTTGTACAAGTGTATAACTCGCACAATTCACCTCTAATCCCCCCTCCAACACCAAAATTGTATCCAACAGCCTTACTCAACCTAAATCTACCCTCCTGGCCTCCTCTAATCCGCAAGATAATGTACTCCGAGATCAGAGTACATTTCAAACCGAAGTAATCATATAAAGGTATTCTAATTGTCACAATCATTTCTTTACCTTTGGTTTCGGCACAAATACTAAGGACCGTGGAGGGGAACAATTTGTAAATATTGATATTGCATGACAAGAGGAAAAAGATGGATGTTATTGATCAAATTACCTATGAAAAGCATTCACAAATCACAAATTCTTATTTGTGATGCGCATATCGTCGTAAGCTTGCGACGGGTCAAATACTATTCATATAGGTAGATAAGACAAAAGCAGAGTACCTAGGGAGTAACATTCTGTTATGTCTTGTCTACCCACATGGGTAGTAACTTGACCCGTCGCAAGTTTGTGAGGGATATGCCTTTTGGTTAGGCAAACTTGATTTCGGATCCAACAAGATATTAATCTCATCCAGAGGTGGCCATCAAGTCGGCACGCATGGACGATGGGTAATCGCGGATAAAACTCCGTCATCTAGACCTTAAATTGGCCTGATTTAGAAAGCAGGTCCATCCAGGTTGGCTCAGATCCACCACTATCAACCAACCTATAATTGGATCGGATCAAACCAGACCTTTACATTCAATATTTATATTTTGGTTTTCTACTACAAACCGGGTTAAGCCCTGGACCGTCCTGGGGTAGAGCCAGCCCGACCAAAAGGCCACCTCTAGTTTCCTCCTCCTCCTTTCATTACACACAATTTTTTTTTTCTTTTTTTTTTTTTTTAAATCTTCGGACAACTAGACCTAATTCTTACACGGAAGTGAAGGAACCCTCCCTCGTTTTTTTCTTGTTACATTACCAACCCCCCCCCATCTTCCATTCTCAATTGCCCAAAAAGCAACCTCAAACATTACCCACACTCCTTCTCTACTCCTAATAACATAATTCATTTATCTAACTTAATAATCAAACATCATATATAACTCCCTCTTTTTCACCTTAACCATCATCAAATCTTCTCCAGTTCTCCTCCATGGATGAGTAAGTTCCCCTCTCTCCCTCTAATTCATCGTAGTACTCCCTCCGTCTCAATCATTTATTTACCTTTTATTAAAATACACATGATTGGGACGGAGGGAGTATATATTTACAATTTTGATTGTTTTCCTCATTAGTCATTACCATATTGTTGTTTAAATTGTTCTATTTTAAACAAACGTATGAAATTGAAATGAATAACACGAGTACGACCTTGTTACATTTACTATCAATAATGAGCTGGGGGGCTAGCCAGGGTACTCGCCTCGCTGAAAAATTGAAACTTCGAAATTTTTAGTTAAATTTTACGGAGTATGACATTACTCAGTTTACCCCAGCTGAAATTTTTCGCCCCATAACTGTAAATCCGGGTTCCGGCTCATACGTTGTACAAGATCTTAATTCAAAATCTAATACTAACCCACATTCCAATCTTCCATTTCTTGCAGATCGGAGTACTACCCAGATCACAGAAACCAGCAAGGACCCACCTATGCCACATCACCTGACACAACAAGTGTACACGTCACCGCATTAGACGGATTAGTAAATGTTAACTCCCTTTTCACAATTGCGGTTTTCGTAGGGCTGTCATTGACCACTCCAGGTCAACGCAGTCTCGAAAACCGCACCTCGTGCGACGCTGGTATCGATGTCGCACGAAAACTCCTCGTGTTTGAGGTGGTGTCATTCAGTTTTTTTCTGTTCTCGTCTTTGGTTGCTCAAGGGTTGAAATTGGCTATCAATATATTGAACAGTAAAGATGCTGATGAAATTTTCAAGGCACATATAAATTCCAAGGTTTTGAGGGTTGGAATGTTGGCTTCGGCGTTGGGAAGTGTGATGGGGTGTTTGTTTTTGATGTTGTCTATGATTAATGTTATTCAAATTAGGTTGGGAATGTTGAGTTGTGGGAGTAAATCGGCGGGTCAAGCTGTGGCCGCGCTTGTTGTTCTTGTCACTTCTGCTTTGTTGGTGTATTTATCTACTGCTCTTTATGCTTTCTTGCATTAGTTTGATGTATTAGACTTTCGAACTTTTGGTAATGATTTAAGAGAAGAATGGTGGATTTTTATATATTAATTGTTGGATTATATTGAGCAAATTTGAAGAAAGTTTCAGTTTGTAAGGCTTTCTTGACTCTATAGATCAGTTCGTCTGCTAATACTTCAAATTTCCGATTATTCTTTCTTGCATTTAGGTTCCGTAATAGAGGTTTGGAATTTCTGGTCTTGCAATGATTTAGGACTTAGGAGAAGTGTGAAGGTTTATGTTACTTGTTGGATTATGTAGTTATGCTTACTGTCATTGATATTTTGTAAAAGGTAGGACCTTGGTTACCAGATTCGCTATGAAAACGTCCTTACCGATTGACAATTCGCTATTACAGAATGTATGTTATGTGTATTTTCAGTAAGTAACATGATAGAATTGGCTCTTTACGATTCGTGATTCGTAGGGTACCCAAGCGAATCTGGTAACCCGAGGTAGGACCTTTGCATTTATTAATGGATTATGAGGATGTTTCGCTAAGTAGCTGGATTACAACTTGAAAATTGGATGAATGTTTCAGCCTCTGCGGTCTACACTCTACACTCTAAATTGGTTTTATGTATTAGAGGTTGGAACTTCTGATCTTGCAATGATTTATGAGGAGAAGGTTGGAGGTTTATGTTAATTGTTGGATTATATTGAGCAGATTTGAAGAAAGTCTCGGTTTTTTAGTCTTTCTTGCCTCTATAGATCAGTTCGACTGCTAATACTTAAATTCCAATTTCAGTTTCTTAGTCTTTCTTGCCTCTATAGATCAGGTTGTCTGCTAATACTTAATTTTCGGTTATTATGTGAAGAAAGGTGTTTATTTATGTTAATTGTTGGACTGTATTGAGCAAGTGTAGAAGAAACTTTCATTCTTAGTCTTTCTTGCTTCTGTAAATCAGTACTTTCGGTGTTGTGTGGTAAAGGTTGTATCTTTCTGAACATTATTGGAGTGTAGGAGGAAGTTTTCCGTCTTTCTGGTCTGTTGCTGTGTAAAGATTTGTACTTCTGCTGTTTTTGCTTCACTGTCATTGATTTATTATAAAAGGTAGGACCTTTGCGTTTATTATTGGATTATGAGGACGTTTGAAGATGGCTGGATCTTCACTCTATAGTTGGATTATGCTTAGAAAATTGGATGAACGTTTCAGCCTCTGTGACTTACACTATACATTGCTCCATAGAGATTAGTACGTCTGTTTTATTGAAAAATGCGATAAAGGCTTTGCGCATGGGCCTTTGTCCTTCCTGTATATTGCTGGGATTATGGTTTATGATAGCGAAAATTTGATAAAAGCTGGATCTTTTTATGCATTGGTGGATTATGTTAAGAAATTCATGAGAAGCTATGGTGTTGTAGTCCAGGACTCTACATTGCCTCGTAGAGATTAGTACGTTGTACGTTTGGTGTTTATGCTCTGTGTGTATATATTGTTGCATTGTTATGTTGAGGACCTTCGAAGGAAGTTTCTATGTTTCTTCATACTCCCTTGAAGAGATTAGTATCGCCACGAGTCCCACGACTCATAAAAAATCACAGACTGCGCGCATCTGCGCCACTGAGAGGTTCATGGAATGTCTGCACGTCTAATATATTTGTCTCAAGTTTTTGAACTACTATTGCCCTTGTTATTGTAGAGACTGAACTTGCTGTTTGACGAAACTGTAAAGGTTAGATCTTTTAAGTAACACAAATTGTTGGACCCCTTAGAAAACTGAAGGAAGGTTTTGATGTTTTCGCTTGCTTGTATACATCAATGCTTCTGTAGTTCTTCTTTTAGGATCTTTTGCCTTGATTTTTTTCAGTGTCAGATTTGAACCGACTAGGCTATACTTAAATTTGATGAAGTTTGATCTTTGTTTGCATTTTTAGATTCCTGAAGGAGATCCGGCCAAAGTTTTACCGTTGGCTCGTAGCATGTTACTTCATGGGAATAGTACTTTTATGGAGTAGTACTTATGTTATCTTCCATTGAATTACGCAATAGAGTTGTACTTTGTTGTACATAGTTGATTTACATTCGAGGAGATCCGAAGCAAATTTTTAAAGTTGAATCCTTCGTGCATGGTTGGATCTTGATGATAAAATTTGAAGTGATGATCTGTGGTGTGTATATTGATGTGTTTGCTGTCCTTGCTTGTATATACGCTGATATAATATACGGAGTACTTCGTATGAGACGGTGGTTGGGTGACTCGGGTGTTTGAACGTTGCTGGACACCTATGACGGAGTTGCGAGTTCAAGTTGGATTATTCTTCTAGCTTGCTTGAACTGTGGTCTCTGGGTCTTACTTTTATTGACGGAGTCTGGATTTATAATTAGAAGCCAAAAGCCCAAAACATACTTCATCTCCAGTAGTCCTATTATAGCCCCCTCGTAAGTCGTAACCTCGTTCGAAAATCTAGCCAATTTTGCCAATGGTTGGTCTAGTGAAAGAAATATGCTATGGGAGTAATGGGACATGTATTGTTAGTGTTGTTAGTGGGTGTTTGGGTTTAATTTCTCTTGTTTATACGTTTACTCTTTTGTTTATGTTCTATGACGGCGAAGTTTAGAAGTTAAAATTTAGGTGAAATTTCAGGTGCTGTTTGGCCAAGCTTTAAAAGTGTTTTTGTAACTTAAAAAGCTAAAGCTAGGTCAAACACTATAAATTAGG
>JAYMSF010001793.1:0-11358 GCA_036897335.1 Silene vulgaris
AATTAATTATGTACTTCACATCATATATATAAAAAGATTTTATTTCCTTCAAAAAACAAATAAAAATATTTTATCCAAGAATTATTTTAATTATTTTTCCTATAATTATATCGCGCTGTATAATAACGATCTCATTTGAGAATTTACGCGAAAGTAAAAAGCCCAAAAGCGAAATGACCCAACAAAATGTTTTATTTTTGATGCAATAATTCATATATACGAGAGGCACAACAACTTCACTCCGCCCTAATTTTGACCTTTCTTCCTCTCAAAAAAATGGCGACGGCCAGACAAGCGAGCAGGCTTCTAACAAACTTGTCCTCCAAGCTACGCGTCGCTCCCAAACCCTGCGCTTCACCGTTATCGGGTCAAACTCGACTATTCGGATCCTCGTCACGTGACCCGCCGCCGGCTGTCTTCGTCGACAAGAATACTCGCGTTATTTGTCAAGGTATTACCGGTAAAAATGGCACCTTTCACACCGAACAAGCTATTGAATACGGCACTAAAATGGTACGGTTCCGCTTCTCATCTTACGATTTTACGATTTTTACGATTTAATTATTTGTCGATAAGTTTTGTTGTTGATTTTAGGTTTTAGATCTGAATATTTGTTTTCGGTTGATTTGTGCGGTTTGATGAATGTAAGCGATCATCGTATCTTTGTGAAATTGAGATATTGTTTGCGGAATTGCTGCTATTTTGGTGATTTCGCTGTGGATTTTAAGCAATTCAGTGAATAATAGGAGTATATACTATAAATTCGAGTTAGGTTAATTCGATTTAGGTAAAATTATTTTCGGCGAATTTGTGCATTTAGATTTAGTTGTGAATTGCTGCTGTTTTGGTGATTTCGCTGTGGATTTATGCAATTCAGTGAATAATACGAGTATATAGTACTATAAATTCGAGTTAGGTTATTTTGATTTAGGTAAATTTCTTTTTTCGCTGTGGATTTATGCAATCATCATTATCTTTGTGAAAAATCGAGATGTCGTTTGCCGAGTTGCTACTGCATTTGTGATTTCGGTGTGAATTGTATGCAATTCAGTGAATAATACGAGTATATAATATAAATTTGAGTTAGGTCAGTTTGTCATATCATGTAAGGATTTAAGTTAATTGTAGCGGGAATGATGGCCTAGGATTGAAGCTGATTATTGCCGTTATTGTCATTGCAATCAGTTCGTTTTGAGATGTCATTTTCGACTCGGCTGGCATCCAGGAAATAGTGCCTGGGTGCCCAACTGCTTGCAGAGACTAGCTGTTACTGACAATTTTTTTTACTAATAACGAGTACATTGAGAAACTTGTAACATTTTTTGTGTTACTTCGTTTAAAATTGTTCTGAACTCGTTAGGGAACATAAATGTTAAAGGTCTTTGTTCGCTGTTCAGCTGTTGGTGTAGTTGTTTTTTGGAGTTCTTATTCATCTGCCTCTTTGCTGTCGCGGTCGTTAATTTATGCTTTGTGAAATCCAGATCAGCTACTGTATAAATCTGAAAGAGTTTTGAGATGGATGATTTATCCTTCTCATTGTTGTTTAGTGGTTTGATTTTGTCTTACAGGAGTTATAGGCTATAGGTGCTGTATTGTCATAATGTCCCATTGGCTTATGAATTTGGCCTTCTTTTTCCTTTTATAACACAGTTTCATTGGTTTATCCTTGTTGTTATTAGGTTGGGGGAGTTACACCTGGAAAGGGGGGAAGCGAGCACTTAGGGCTCCCTGTCTTCAACTCTGTAGAAGAAGCTAAGGCTGAAACAAAAGCCAATGCATCTGTAATATACGTTCCCCCGCCTTTTGCTGCTAAAGCAATAATGGAAGGATTGGAAGCTGAGTTGGATCTTATTGTCTGCATCACTGAAGGGATTCCTCAACATGACATGGTAAACCGTTCTTTACTAAATCACCAAGGAAGCATTTTGTCTGCCACTTTCTCATCAAAGTCTTTTTCTCATTGTACACCTTTGAGTATTTATTGAGGCTGACTGAAATATTGAAATACCATTCTATGCTTGGGGTGTAACTTATTTGAACTTTTTAGTTAGACGTTTTGTCGCCTACGACGTCTAGCTCAATGTATCAGTTCTATGTTTCTAAGGAGGGAATTTACAACAATCCTTTGCTCACTTAAAGTTAGATATAATGTCTTATTGTATCTGAGCAGATCTGCAATGGTAAATGAAAAATGGATGCTTTCGGTTTATGTGTGTGCAACATCTGTTTCTACATTATGAATACCAAGAAGCTTCACATTGCATAGGGTTACTTGGAGATTTTTTTAACTCTTCTTTGCTATTTACTTTTCAGGTCCGTGTGAAAGCGGCCCTCAACAGACAGTCAAAAACCCGACTAATTGGTCCAAACTGTCCTGGAATTATTAAACCTGGAGAGTGCAAGATAGGTATTATGCCTGGATACATCCACAAACCAGGGCGCATTGGAATTGTTTCTCGATCTGGCACACTGACATATGAAGCGGTAATACTCATTTGAAGAGAGTTTCTTTTTGTTTTCTTTCTAGATTACAGTTGAATTTTTGAAGGTTGAGCTTCTGCCATACCCTTGAAATTATGTTTCGCACTCTTAAGCTAACCTACATGCTTTTGTGATTCTTTGGTTCTCATTGTCATTGACTAACATGGAGCTCTACTTGTGCTTGCTTAGTCTGCTTTACTGACTACTGAGTTATGTTCAAGTTTTGCCTCTACCCTGTAATCGATATGCTGCACTGCAAACTGACATAGGTCCTGTTTGGTTGTGTATTATACACTAGGATTTTCCAACTGCAGCATTTGGTTCTTTTATGTTACCTTTTTATAAGAATGAACAGCAGTAAGAGGCCATATGCCTTAATTTTCAAAGTCACTAAAGTTCTCCTCCTTATTAAAGCACCAAACATTAAGATAACTGATAGTTTTACTTATTTCTCAAAGGAATATGCTTCCATGTTTTAGTTCTTGACCTTGGGGATGTAACTATTGCCGTATAGACTATGTTTTTTTATCATTTACTCCCTCCATTCAAATTTTATCTTCCCATTTCTCCAATATATGTGAGGAGTATTTTATTGAAGTGAGAAGATAATAGTTGAATGGAGGGAGTATTTGTTTTAACAGTTGAAAATTGTAAACCATAAATATCAGATGATACAATAATAATAAGTTTTAACACTTTTGCCTTGGAATGTAGGTTTTCCAAACAACAGCTGTTGGGCTTGGTCAATCCACCTGTGTAGGAATTGGAGGAGACCCTTTCAACGGTACAAACTTTGTTGATTGTCTCGAGAAGTTTATTGCTGATCCACAGACAGAAGGTAACTTTCTTAATACTTCTCTCCTGTGCTATCTCTTCTTTTCTTAATGTTTACAATTTTGATTGGTCATGCGCCCCATCAAGCCCATGTGTATGTGGAAATAAAAAATAGGCTCTCAGTAGAGGAATTTGATGACTGTATACTATTAAGAACCACTCTGATCATTTTCTACCTCTATGTATGTTCTCCAAATCTAGAAGTTAAGTTTAGATATACATGCGTTTATGACATGGTTAGGAGATTATTGTAACTTATTGGTGAGAGACATAAATGAAGTACTCAGAATACTCTTGGAAATTGCTCTGTTACCCTATAGCTTTCTTCTATGCTAGTCTTTCTTATTAGGCAATCCAATTGAAGCAAAAACTGGAGTGGTAAATCATTATGTCTTCCCAACGTGCTTTCCAGTGACCATACATAGATCCTCGATTTTCAACCATATTCTTTTTTAGTGTTTTAAATTAATTATTTTGTTGTGGATTTATTGTAGGTATCATTCTTATTGGTGAAATTGGAGGTACTGCTGAAGAGGATGCTGCTGCTCTAATCAAGGTGAGTGGTTCTGACATACATTCTCAAAAGCAAAAAAGACTTGATCTGTATTCTTTTGGTATCGAATAGTGTAGGTTTAAATTGAGGTGTCGCGTTAACTGTCTCTATATCGAACGGTGCTATATACAAAGTAGAATAATAGGGCTTGTTTTGATGGGGGTGTTTGAGGGAATGAAGGGGAGGGGGAGGGACACAAAATCCTTATTTTGGATAACATTTCTGGTAGGCGGGAGGTGAAGGGGGAGGGATTTGGAGGGTTTCCATTTTCCCTCTGCAAATCATAATCTCTCCAGCATAGGAAAGATTCGTTGCAAAATTGTGTCCAAACACCCATCCTCCATTCCCTCTCTCCTCCCCTCCCTTTCCGTTCCCCCCTATTCCCCTCTCCTCCCTTTCCCTTTTTTTTCTGCTATCCAAACAAGCCCTAATAAATCGCAGTGCAAACTCGCTCAAAATTTTTAAATAATGTGAGTACCTACAGTTCTACATTTTTGAAGTGGTTGAATCGCAGTGCCTATGTTTAGTTGGATACTTGGATTTCTGTTTACCATTAATGTACAAACTTGCTCTCCTACAGTTCTACATTTTTGAAGTGCTTGAGATTCACTAAATAAATGAGAGTGAATTAAAACATGGTTTAAATTGGTTTGCAACTTTGCATTGCAATTTTCAATATTCCTAGTCTCTTGATAGCCAAATTTTTGTAGTGTGACTGGATTGTGTTATCTGGAGGGAGGGAAGGGAAGGGTTGGAAGAATGGAGGAGGTGATTTTCCCCCAAGTTCCTTCTTTATTGGAGGGGATATCATTTGGCTTGGAGGAGGGTAATGGAGGGATTCAATTTCTCTCCCTTCCAAATCACTCGACCGCCATTTTGCTACCCAAACAAAGGATTTCTCGTTCTTCCAAATCCCCCAATCCAGTCCATCATAATGAATCTGCTATAATACTTTTTGTAAATATTCATGGATATAAGAGTTGAAATCTTGAGACTTCCGTTTGTGTATTGATTGATAGAGGTGGATAACTGGACGCTAGATTGTAGTTTGTATTTCTTTTGCAACTGTTTGTCATCTAGCTCTCACTCCTTTTTGGTATTACCTAGTCAGAATTCTGTGTCATATGGGTTGGTTGCTTGAAACAGGAAAGTGGAACTGACAAACCGGTGGTAGCTTTCATTGCTGGGCTAACAGCACCACCTGGCCGCCGCATGGGACATGCTGGAGGTATTTCCATTATCTTCGATCTTCAGCTTAATTTTGCATTTGTCTCCTTTCTTCAATGATTGACATTTTAAAATATCTGGGTTGAACGTGTGTTGCAGCCATAGTGTCAGGAGGTAAGGGAACAGCACAAGACAAGATAAAGACGCTAAGAGAAGTGGGAGCCACAGTAGTTGAATCTCCCGCCAAAATTGGAGCAGCAATGCATGAAGTCTTCAAGCAGAGGGGTCTGCTGAGTTAATCGGAGTAACTCGGTCTTGTTTCTTTTTTTTTCTTCTCCTTTTTTGGTACAAAGTAATGAACTATCATAAATATTCATCTGATGGATGTGATGTGTATGTGGAAGATTCTCCAGCATCACCGGTTTAGGGCAGGTAGGAGAAGCATTTGATGCTACTTTCATACACCTAGCCTCTGGTTTTACATTGACTTCGAAAGCATGCAAATTTTCAGGATCTAATATATTTCTAAGCAGAGAAAGTTTTGACATCCATTGAACACATTAATCTTTTCTGCTGTTTGCACACTGCAACTGAGCCAAGTCTATTCGCAGCTGTTAGTGTTTTTATCAATAAAAATGCTATGCGCTTTCAGTCTTTCTTGGATCGACTTCTGTACAACACGGTTTGCCATGTACCTGATTGTTTTTTCTTTCTTAACCGAATTGTACTGATTCCTGTCGCCTACTGCATGCAATAGTCTCAACTGTCTCGGGTTTGGTTAGGCAATTTGCTGTGCCTGACTATGTCTTCGCTCGGATTACTGAACAGGTGACTTTGGGACGAGATTGTTTATTGGGCTATTTATGTCAAGTAAAAGTACTCCTGAGTCCTGATCTACATGTGCTGGGCGGCTTAGGCCTCCTTGACGGTTTTAAAAATGCATGATGCACGGTATTGTCTATATTGGGCTAGTTTATGCTTTATAAGGAACCTTGCGTTAAAATCTACACGAGTAGAGATCTATTGCGGGCTTTTAATGCATGATGTCTTGATGTGCCTCGAGTGGAAGGTTGATATCTTGCTGAATGCTGATAAAGTATTCTCTAGATTATATACTGCGTATTGTTTAGCATTTTGTGTCTTCTAGCAGCGTAAAAGTTCTCGTAATTTGATCTGAGCAATAACAACATATCAGAAACAAATCCAAGGTTATAAGTTAATCAATACTCTGTATAAAAATTTTCATGAGACCGCTAAATGTATATATTCCGTTTCTCATTATATACTCATTTCTCATTTGATCAATGAGACTGCTAAATGGCTGGTCGACAGCCCAGGGTGGTTGTCGGGGGATGGTGAGGAATTGGAGGGTTTGTGTTTCTTTTTTTTATAAGAAGGGTAATAATGGAATAATAGTGAAAAATGTGTGGGATATAGTAAAATGGTATGCGGGATTTAATAATTGCGTAAAAAAAACACGTACACAAGTCATTTTAATGTCAAGTTTAGCCAGAGAACAATTCGGAATTTCGGAGTACAACATAAGGGTGAGGCGATCCTGAATATAATCGTCCAGTCCACAATACTTTCGTCCTAACCATTTGATTACGACTTCTCGGCAAAAGGGACAGCAAGTCAACAACAGTATTACATCAATGGTAAACTGGGAAATCAGCAGTATAGGATGCTCATGCTATTATACCAAATTTCCGAAATTGGTCTAAATTAACAATGAAATCAGCTGAAACAACAATGGAAGAAAATGGGGAGAAAACTGGGAAATCAGTAGAACCAACTGAAGAAATGGACAGGTATCGTTGTAGAATTCGCAAGATTAAACGCGTCGGAACGAAACAGAAAGGTCGCAAGAAACGTCGCAAGATTGCTACAACGGAACCGGCTTTCCTCCTTTCAAAGGATGATAGGATGAAGGAAGTAGAGGAGTGCACACCAAGTGTTTGCGGAAATGCCGCTGCGAATGCTGAAAATGATGATAAAATGAAGGAAGTAGAGGTGTGCACACCAAGTGTTTGTCGAAATGCCGCTGTGAATGCTGAAAAGGATGATAAGATGAAGGAAGTAGATGAGTGCACACAAACTGTTTGTAGAAATGCCACTGTTAATGATGGAAAGGATGATGATGGTTTTGATCGATTATGTGGGAGTAGTAGGAGGGAGGAAACACGGAAGTCGAAAAAGCCTGTGTATGATGAGAATGTAAGATAAATTGGGTTTGACTTTGTTTGGGTCTTTACTCTTTACCTTGTTTTTGGTTGTATTGTTGTTGGATTTGGTCGAAGTTTTGTATTTTGATGCTAATTTAAGATGCATTTATAGGTATGCAATCATTCAATGACGGTTCTAACGGATTATTTATGCCAGCTGACCCTAAATCATTTTGGGATGAAGGCTCTGATGATGTTGTTTTTGATGATGATAATATAAGATGAACTGGGATTGAAGTTGTTGGTTTTCAGCTCATTGTTTGATACTCGTTTCCATTTTTTTTTTATTTACCCCTCTTCACAAAAATGAGGAATAAGGCTAAATGAAAAAATGGAGGGAGTATATTGTAGTTGTTTTAGGAAGTCGAAAAGTAGTATTTTAATGAGGTTGTAAGATGAATTGGGATTTGAATTTGTTGGTGCTTTAGCTCACTCTTTGTTGTATTGTTTGATATAGTTGTTATTTTATAATTTGGTGAGAGTAAAGATGAATGAGTTTGAATTTAGTGGGCCTTAGCTCATGCTTTGAGATATTGTTGATGTTGATGAAGTCAAAAAGTCGTATATTGATGAGAATGTGAGATAAATTGGGATTTATTTTGGCTTCAGCTCATTCTTGGTTATATTGTTATTGTTTGAGGAAGTCAAATTTTTGTATTTTGATGAGAATTGTGAGATGCACTGGGTCTGAACTTTTTTCGGGGTTTTAGCTTGTTGTTTGCTACAGTATATTGTTGTTGTTTGTTAAAGTCGAAAAGTCATATTTTGATGTTATGTAAGATGAATTGGGATTGATTTTGTTGGTTCTTTAGTAGCTCATTGTTGGTTGGATATATTGTTCTTTAGCTCATTGTATATGCTTGGTTGACAGGGAATTAAAATCGATTCGAACATGTGTCATCAGTGCCAGAGGAATGACAGGGGAAAAGTTGTGAGGTGCACCAAGTGTAAGGTCAAGCGCTTTTGTATTCCCTGCATACAAAACTGGTTTGTGTCTCCTCTTTGAGCTTCTTCTTGTTTGGTCATATGCTTGAGGCTTGAGCTAATTTTTTGCTTTTAAATTATATCTAGTTTAATACTCCGTATGTTTTGCTGTTTCTGCACGTTTGTGAGGCTGTTTCCTGCCTCTGACGATGACGAATGACACAACTTGGAATAACTTATAAGGTTTATGTTACAATGCCAATTGGATTCACCAGGTATCCAAAAATGACGGATGACCAGATTGCCCAAGCTTGTCCGTTCTGTCTTGGAAATTGTAATTGCAGGACATGCCTAAGGATGGAAGGAGGTGTAGAAGTATGTTCTGTTTTTGCTTTCTTGTGTACCGTTAGACATAAATATCATGTTCTTAATGATTAATGAGATAGACACTTTTGTACAGAATCAAGTGAGGGATAATTATTACAGCAGCCGTGAAGAAAAGTTCACCCACAACAAATACTTGCTGAGTACTATTTTACCTTTTCTGAAGCAATTCAATCAGGAGCAGATGATGGAAAAGGAAATAGAGGCCAAAATTCAGGGTAATTTTCATTATCCTGATGTGACAAATTCCTATTTTTTCTGGTTTCAAGTGCCTCTATTTTAGAACTAAGAGTTGTCTCTTTTTCTTCTCTATGTATCACACTCTTTTGCTTGAATTCAAAATCATAATTTTTCATTAAAATAAAATAAAATTGGTATTAAACTATAAATTATAAGTTGGTAACTTTTCATTAATGCAATAAATACAACTTTAAAGAATAACTTGACACATTCTTGCTATTAGTTTCGTGAGAAAAATCATTAAAATAGTTTGAGGAAATTTATAAAATGATTCTTTGTTTTATGGTAAAAAAATATTTTTTATAAAAAAACATACTTCTATTTCATAACTTTACTCAGTTTTCTTTGACAAAGTGCTTGCATTTTGATACCCGTTCATTGGCTCGATAAAGTTATAGCTTATAATTTGTTGTTCAGAATGGTAATGATATACAACATGATTTTTATAATGCTAATCCGGCTTCGTTGTTTCAGTATTGGCACCTGGGAATTTGTGTTAGTCAAGACACTTTGGTTGCTCAGTCTGATACCGGGGTCTTTGCTTTTTGTAGGCATGCCAGTAGCTGAAGTGATAATCCCACAGACACTTTGCAGTAAAGATGACCTTGTTTTTTGGTAAAATGGGCTTAGGCGACAAATTGTTTTCAGTTTCCATCGTTGATTTTGTCTACGCATTTGGCAAAGAACAGCGCTTTGATATTAAGCTGTTATATGTTCATTTTTGTGCAGCAATAACTGCAGAACATCTATTGTGGATTTCCACAGAAGTTGTCCTAGGTGTACGTATGATTTTTGTCTCACTTGCTGCCGGGAGATACGTGTTGGGAAGCTTCAAAGTTGCGGAGAAATCACTTTTCAGTATGTTAACAGAGGATACAATTATTTGCATGGTAAAGATTACACTTATCGTAAGCAATTCAAGAGATTACCTAGAGGCAATGTCGCTTTTACTGAAGCAGTGAGATCAACATTAGATAGATATTCTGAGGGGAAGCGTGATGAGCAAACGACTGAGGTGCTTTCCAATGGTCAAATTGATGCAAAACTACAATGGAAAGCAGATGAAAATGGCAGTATCACATGCCCACCCTTGGAATATGAGGGTTGTGGTGGTGGTGTTCTTGAACTAAAATCTATTCTGTCGGATGGCTGGGTTTCAAAATTGATTCAGGAAGCAGAGCAGAAACTTGGTAATTTTCCAGAGACTTCTGGTGAATCATTCTCGGAATCAGCAGTTGATCTGGACAATGATTGCAATATGCAGAAATGTGCTTCCAGAGAAGACTCCTTTGGCAATTACTTGTATTACCCAGATGCCCGAGACATTTCTGGTGGAGACCTGAAACACTTCCAGCGGCATTGGGCTAAAGGAGAGCCAGTTATTGTCAGGAGTGTGCTTGAGACGACCTCAGGCTTAAGTTGGGATCCTCTGGTCATGTGTCGTGCTTCCCGTCAAATTACAAATACCAATCATTCCAAGCTATTAGACCCGAAAGCTATTAATTGCTTGGACTGGTCTGAGGCAAGTCCTGTCTGCTTGCATTGTTACACACTTTTAAAATTGCTTACTAATTTGAATTTACTTTTAGCATTTGGAAAATTTAATGAACTTTGTACACTTCAATCTTTCTATTTTCTTTTTTAGTTGACGTTTGCGTCATATTGGCTATATCTTACTAAATGGTTATTTGGTGGCTGTTGAATTAAATACAATTCTAGTATGCTTATTATGTCCATTGTCCAGTTGTGAAGTTTAAGTATTTTGTGTTTGGACATGTTCTGCATGTTGACTTAACTGCATTAGTGTAGCAGTGAGGAATTCTTACTGCATTGAGTTTGAGGTTTTATTTATTTATTTGTACTCGCTTTCAATTGCCACCTCTTCCTGTTGAATGCTAATAGTTTAAGCTAATAAAGTGCCTGTATTTCCTCGTGCTGTAGATCGATGTTAATCTTCACCATTTTTTTGCCGGGTATTCGAATGGCGAGTTTGACAATGTTGACTGGCCTATCATGCTGAAATTGAAGGATTGGCCAGATGATAATAAATTTCAGGAGCGTTTACAACGTCACAATATTGAATTTTTCCGTGCATTGCCGTTTAAGGTGTACACACATCCCAGTGGGGGAACTTTGAATCTAGCTCCCAAATGGTACAAATCGCCATATCCATATTTGGCCCCGAAGACTTATATTGCATATGGGCTTGCTCAGGAATTGGGCCGTGGTGACTCTGTTACTAAGCTTCACTATGATATGTTTGATGTGGTATGTTGACCTGACCTTTATTTTTTTTTTCCTTGGCGTCTGACTGATGTGATGCAGTGATGTCTGCTGCTCCTTTTGGGTGAAATGTAGTGCAAAAATTTATCTGCTCCGACATTACTAGATTCTTATTGTTTCTGTTTGGGGGCATGTTCCGCTTTAGATCTATCAAACGGGTCAGGTGGGTCAGGTCATATGGGTCGGGTCGAATACTGGTCGGGGTTATGGTCAGAATACGGGTAACAAAACAGTTTCTAATGCTTTTTTCTTACCATTTTTTTTATT
>JAYMSF010001794.1:0-11352 GCA_036897335.1 Silene vulgaris
CGACGATAATTAGTAAAGTGTCGACGTTATTTAACATGCCCGTTAAGCATACCGTTTCTAAGTGAATGAAGCCCGCCCACTTAGCATGTATGTTAATTGTCGTTAGCATATGCAAAATGTCATAGCATGGCCCGATCATGGAACTAAAATCACCACAGCTTCTCATAAATCTTTTTTTTCTGAAAATCCAAAGAGGACACATCTTACAGCTCAATTAAATCCGCCTCCACAAATGATACAATGTTCCGAGGAAACAGATCTATTCACCTACGTCGATGAACAAACCAAGGAACAACATGAGGAAGCTCATGTGCAACCTTATTCAAGTTTCTACGAACAAAAGAGAAAGAAACACAATCATTATGGAAACACAATCAAATGGGTTACATAATGCTAAAATATCTTCGTAAACCAGAAAGATGTCACTGCAACCCTTCTTCCAACCTTGAGCACAATCCACTTCCACCACAACACGTCTAACCCCAGAATCCCTTACATATGTCAAAAAAGAATAGAAAATAAACACTTTTTATTTACACAACTCAGATGAGCAATCTGAAGTCTATAGATCATTGGCTTTTGGACAATTCACATAAAACATGAATCGAGCTGCCCTTTCCCACCTTTCCAAGAATGAAACTTGTTCAACTGGATTATCTTGTGTTAAACCAAATCTGTGGCGCCATTCTTTGGACATCGAGATTTAATTTTCAAATAACTTGTTGAGGATTGTAGGAAGAAATCTCAACTTGATCGTCCAAAGGCATGTACTGAGCCATGATTGCGTGTATTTCCGACTCCATGTAGCTCCGGATCCTATACTTGTAGAACGCATATCCACCAACTCCAGCTGCTGCGAAACCCAGTACAATCACCCAAGCAAGGCTCCATCCCAACCCTTGGCTTCCATATTTGTCTGCATACGTGTAAAGTCATAAACTAGATGGCAGCATCATTTATGAACGTAGGTACTCTCGAGATAGTCTCTAAGTGTTTTTACACAAATCTTGAATAAAAAACAGTGTTATAATCTTATTATAACACTGATACAGACAATCAATAATGTAGTAGTTATTCTATGATTTGAGTTTGTAATGCGCCAATGGGTATATATAGATAGGATTGCAAGTTAAATCGTCCGGTCTTGCATTCTCTGAGAAAACTAATTGCTGTTTAACACAAGAGGCCCGGGAGGATTAACGTGCTTGTGATCCGGTCCTTTTACCGTACTGTTTAATGTGGCACGACAAAATACCACAAAAATTTCCGGCCTACGGCGGAATAAGTGAAATCAGATGCAATTATGCAAACATCCTTAATTCTGTGCTGAAAATACACATATTGTAGTCACAGACACGCCGAGTAACTTTGTGCAGTTACTTCTATGAGTTCTATCTTTAATACTAGCACTAAAAATTAGAGTAGAAATTAAGGCAACGGAAAAATATAGCTGATAAGCTGCATAAAATTCGGAATAAACTCACTTA
The DNA here is from genome assembly GCA_036897335.1 of Silene vulgaris. Lineage (NCBI taxonomy): Eukaryota > Viridiplantae > Streptophyta > Magnoliopsida > Caryophyllales > Caryophyllaceae > Silene > Silene vulgaris. The sequence continues at coordinate 1,488 of JAYMSF010001794.1, forward strand.
TGCAAATGTCATGCTCATGCAAGTACAGCAAACCTTTGCTGCAACTGCACTCATAACTGCCCCAAGTGTTTCTACAGTTGCATTCTGGGCACTGGCAGGCTAGTCTTTCCTTGCATTCATCAATATCTACATATTCACGAAACCGCAATCATGTCCAATAATTAGAATAGTTGAGAATTATTAACTCTTTGGTATGCTTATACTACGCAAAACTTGCTGAATTGTTTTCTTTCTGAATGCCATTTGAGCCGTAACAGTAAGATATGTCCTTAAAAAGTTATGTTCTTTAAAAATTATATTGAGGAACTGTCAAAAACCAATTTTAACTTGAAGTAAAACATTAGGCTAAACAACCAAAAACCGGAGTAGGATAACAACATTACCCAGGTCCTCAATGGCTCCCACAGTTTGGAAGATATCAAAGAAACCGATTTGAGTATTCGTTTTAGTCCTATGTAGCAATGGTTATATACTTATATCCATACCTTCACATTGATTTCCATCTCCTCTGAATCCAGGTGGACATTTACAGCCGTTTCTGTGTTCATCCTGAACATACAATCAATTGTTTGATTTTCTATTATGGTACAATGTAGAAATAAATTTGATGCACAAAGAACATTGTGAAATGTGTTCACTCTTGTGTGACTACATGGACCGATGTCGTCACTTACCAAACATGCAGAATATGTCCTGCCACCACGAGACTCCTTCCAACACCCTCCATTTTTAATTAGACAGCGCAAGTGGCCAGATGCTAGCAAAATGTTAAAATAAAAAAGAGAATCAATATGTGAAGTGAACTACACCCAACGACCAAACTGTTCTCCTGAGAAAGCACAACAAGGCCATAATGCTAACTCTTCTGGCCAACAAACATTGTCAAGAGCTAGGAAACGACATACCACAGCATATTAATCGAATGAAGCAGGAACATTACTGTAGGACATACTAAATGAAATTATGGAGCCAAATACCAAATTATATTTTGGTTTAGATTATCATGGAATAAAGCAAAACGACCGAGCAATGTACAAATACCACAGTATATTAATCAAATGACTCATTTACTTCTTGTGTTTCTTTTTATTGAAAAGCATTGGTCACTTAGATACAATGCTACATCATGTTCAATCATTCGGAAACCACCCCTACGTGTTGTTAACTCAGGGAAAAGGTTGTGGATATCTATCCCCTCCTCAGAGGCAATTGAGGCACTGGTAATTTAACAAATGGTGTATAAGCAGTATAATGATTGATTTGGAAAAGAGGTTTGTCACAATGGTTAATTTTTGCAAAAGGCCCTTATCCTTATATAGGACGGGGTCGTTTATAATCTGATATACTAATAATAACCAAATGACCTGCAAGCATATGCTTCCAGGTCTATCTAATTTAATAATGTGCTCAGTTTTATCATCTGAAAGTCATACAGTAGAAACAAATACCTTTACAATGAAGGTAACCATCACCCTCAAACCTGACTCCTTGTACTATAGGGCATTCACAAACTCTGCCTCGGAAAGTATCCTAACAAACCAATGCATCATAATATAAATACCCCGAGGAACAAGGCGCTTTTTTGCAAGTCATGACTCACAGTGGTGCTTTACTCACCCTGCATGCGGTCAGATTAGAAGCCTTATCCTCCCAGCATCCTCCATTGTTCTCCAAGCATTCATTGCTTTCCATATCTGTCAGGCAAAGCCATTAACATCATAGTTCGGAGGCGACTTCTTTTTTAGATACCTTCACTTTAGTCGTCCTTTCCAGGGACCCGGGGAACAATATTACTAAGCTCATAAGTGGGATAGAGTTGTATCCAAGACAACCGAATGCTGACCTGGGGTTAAACATAATGATGGCTCAGTTGTCTCTTCGAAACCTGAGCATATGGCCTTGAGAACTGCATGCTTTACCAATTTACCTGAATATATCTAAGTACTTCAGTGAATTAATCTGGGGAATCATGGCAAGAAATAAGATCAAGTATTATGTCCAAACCTCTATATTGTCTGTTGTTCACTATAAGAGTCGGCAATATAGTCACATCTCCGCGAGAACCATGACCGATCTGCAACAGATCGATTCACAAGCTGTCATACAAGTTTCATCGCTCAGAAAATATCCACAAGATAAGGACTATCTGTTGCATTACCTGCGCTTCCTGTTCGGCCTTGAGGACAGGGTTTTCATCATCCGCTTTAATGTCTCCAATGCATTCATCTATTTTCTTGAGATCAACACCTTTGAAGCAGCAAAAAATAACGAAAGCTCAATCATGCCATCTTGTTTTTATGTTGTCATTATGAATTATAATCATGGTACTAAATCTTGGCCCAGCACGCATGGGCATGGCGACAACTGTGACCATATTTATTGCTTAACAACCAAAATTAAGCAAGGTAACGGAATCCGAGATCATGAATGAAACTGAGATGTATATTGCGATTGTATTCAGTTGAGAGTATTTGTTTAATTAACATTCCGTTATAATATACAAGAGACTTTGCGACACAACACTAAACTGACCTTCCTTTACATACCAAGAGATTTAATAACTCCGTCAGCACACTCCTTGGTGTACTTTTTCTCCTTCATAGGACAGCGGATTGCAAAATCAGAAACATAGTCCCACCAAATCCATGGTTTGCCACTTTCATTAGCCACCTTGAAAAAACAAGCTTGGCGTAGATTCTGAAGCACGACATCCTTCCCTTCATAACCAGCAGTGAAATCATGCTCAGGGTCCGGAGCACAATACCTTCCATGATTGATGCACTGTGATTTACATTGTTTACTCGAGGTAAAAGCTTCAGGGCAAAACCATGTAATGTAGTGCGGTCTGAAACGAGTGTACCCATTCTTTTCAAGTATCTGAGCAGCTCCTTTAAAACTCTTGACAAATTCAATTTGAGCATCACACTTTGGCCCACATTCATCATTACTATTGGTCCATAGCTCATATTCAACTCGGTCATCTGGATGTGGGACTGTCTCCCTCCAGTCGAGGTTGATATGCACAACCTCGCCTTCTGATATGGATCTCTTCAGCTTATCTCCCAAAGACATGCTAATAAGTGCTGAGGGAATGGTAATATTCTGGACATAGTCATCCTGAAGACCCGCTTCTTCAGGCGTATCCATGGTGATCAAGGGTTCTATTCTATTATCTGCAACAAGGACAGCAGCCACTCCGATATTCTGAGCATTCCATGCCTTCAAGGTGAAATAACATCCTGGAATGACCGCAATAGCTCATGAAATTTGACCTAGAAGTATCCCAACATCTACCTCTCCCATTCCCAAGAGGTGAAATAAAGCGGACAAATAGAAAGTATGAGTCTTTGAGAGGACACTAAAGAAGTAGCGAAGCCAGAAATCGTAGAGCATGAGCTCATTTTTATTTCCATCATCATTTGTTTGTTATATTTTCAAGTTAAGATAACTTTAGCAATGTAAAACATCAGTTGTCTAAACATTTGTTGCATCGTCTAAGATCCTAAATACTAGTCTGTGGCGTATCGCCACAATTGATATAATGTCATCATGTTCTCTCATTCTGCATATTGTTATGATCAAATGAAGCTTAATACCAGACTACTCATTATTCATTTATTCCTGCAACATTGCCATCTCTGGAATGCCAAACTAGGACATCATCCAGTGCCTCAATAACTCCCGCAAATTGATAGAGCAGCTGAATTTAGCATCTCAAGGGCAAAAGACTGGTGACTTTACAGAATCATTTAAAAACACCACAAATTCTCATTTAAGACGGGCAAATCCGTTTTAAACAAAAAAAAAAGATCAAATAGATTGATGGGACAAAAAGCAGAATGCCTAGGGAATGACAACAATCTTGTCTCATAAAGGTAGTACTTGATCCGTTTTACCCTTAAGACAGATATGGTCGTCGTAAAGAAGACAAACTGAAAAACCACAAGGAATTAAATTACCAAACGTCAAAAAACACATGCAAATCAAGTATGACACACTTGTAACTAATCACGATCAAACCCATGAAACAAAACCATAAAAAAAGTAAAAGATCGTCATAAATGTACAAATAATTACGAAAATAACATCATTAAGTTAAGAAAAAAATAAGATTAAAGACGAACCGCCGCGATCAACAAGGAGAAAAATTGGCAATCCTCCGGGCATTGATTTAAATGTAAGCTCAGCATCAGAAAACTTATTGCATGCATTTTGATTAGATGTAGGATAGGCAACAATTCCAGGCATAGTACCACCATATTGTGGTACTCCAAAATTAGCAAGTGCACATTCATATAAACCTCTTAATGACCTTGGAGATGTCACTCTTAAGCTGTTTTTCTCTACTACAAATCTCCCTAAACATGGATTTTCATTAATAATAATCAAAAATATTATAATCAATCTCATTTCTTTTTTACCCATTAAAATGTTTTTGGATAATTTGATTTAATATTAAGTTCTGAGATTTACGAAAAGTGTGTAGAAAAAACCCAGTTGTTAAATACTAGATTGTGTCACATGGAAGTGATGGATTATATTGTTATAAAAGCGAACTAGGATCATTAAAAGAAACAAACATGCAAATTATAGTATATGACGGTTGTACGGTACGACCACATAAAAAGTGATCATACTCTATAAGTATGACATTTGGAAGAATATGACGATTGATACGGTGTATTAGTAAAATGAAAGGTACAAGTGTATGACAAAAGTGATGAGAAAAATGGACATTTGTGAAAACTTGACTCCAATTTTGTAGTTTTGGTTGTTACTTGTAGAAAGTAACTGTGAAATTTCAGTCAGCTAAAGCCACGGTGAATTGAACAAGTCGAGTGATCTTATGTCATTGAATATTTACATTTGCTTTATTTTGTAAGGAGAAATAAAGCAAATGTAAATTATTCATTGAAACGGCGGAGAGAGTAGTATATTTGTATGTATGCACGGAGTATTAAATTAAATTTGCTTTTGTAAATGAGTTAACTGTGTTTTATCTATACGGTTATGCTAGCTGTCCTAAGATTTTTAACGGATTCTGCGGATGTAGGTTTAGTTGGTACGTAACTATGTATATATGTATACAAATTCTTGCTGAAGACGAGCATATCATATTAATCTTAAGAAAATGGGTTAAATAAAACAGATGGAACAAAAGTGGATTATTTAGGATTAACAACTTGTAGATGTTATTCAACTCGTCTAATCTAAAAACAAATTATACCCATCTTAAAAGAGACCAACTATCTTTTTTATTGTGCTCGTCTTTTAACTTAAAGCTTAGTTCTAAAATAGAGCGCACAAAGGGAATGATCATTGATCAGAACTCCGAAGGGGGGGCTCGAGAAAGTGATACAGTAGATGTAAAGTATACGCCTCAAATGATAAACTTGCTGCTATGAGAATTACAAGGGGTAAATTTGGAATATCGTCTATTTCCCTGTTTCTTTTACTTCATTGATTGATGATTGATTCAGGATTTGGATGACCTACAAGATGATGTTTAATTCTTTCTAGAAGGTCTCGCTTCTGACCATATCAAGAATGTGGCCTGTGCTTGTGACGGAAAGTGTGTCGCAAATGAGAACTTGTGAATTCTTTACTACTCCTTTTCCCAAATTTTTCAATTTAACACAGACCTGATTTCGAATGATCCATAAACTTAACATAACTGACAAGTGACAACAGAATATTAAATCATCAAAATAAAACAAAGGCGGTAAATCCATCATTAAAGTTTTAGAGTTGAGCTCATGGTCTGTCAATGAGCCCGTTGGCAAGGCTTACAATTTAAACCGTTCTTACAACAATTTTGGATACCATCTAAGATTAAAAGTATATCAAATTTTCTACACATTACAACAGCCACCCTATTTTCCCAGTCTCAAGTGTACTAGAGAGCAAATCTAGGAGCATATAGATAATACGACACATTCGTTCAAACTTCAAACATAGAGGATCCAGGCATCACTAAGCACCAAGCCACCAAAAAAGGTCAAGCGGAACAAAAGGGTAAAGTTAGGCTAAAGTTCTCTTTCTTAGCTTAGTCGCAGAACAGGATGGTTTCAGATTCATCGAAGTATCCGTCTTGTGCTTTCTCTTTATGTACATAAAACTCAAAAGCATGGATCAATGAGAAACCAACCTTGTGGGATTTAAAAGAAAATGGTTGAAAATATGACAGATTTTGGAGAAAACAAGGGTTTTGCATCTACTCTCGCTTGTCCTCCTCAATATCATCCCGCATCCCGAGAAACACGAGATCTGACGTACTTGATCCTTTACGATCTTTCCTTTCAAGCTTGCTTGTCATATCACCACCAGCCTTAACCACACTAGTTGTTAGAGAAATACCTTCCTCGTCCAAGTCATCCCCTACATCTTCCAAATAAGCATATCTGAAAGAAATAACAGTGCAGTTGGAGTTATAATTTCCTATGAAATGAAGAAAAAACACTGAGAAAACACTTTCATGAGAGGGAACTCGAGAAACACGGCCAACCCCCCACCCATCCAACAAAACCCAAAAGTCTGGTGAACCAGCCAGACTGACCAACCATACTGACAACCCGATTTGTCCAAACCCAACGCTAACTGAAACCAACACAAGAAAAATATGGGTTAAAGCTCAGTAGAACTTTTATTTAGCCTTAGTTTAAGCTTAATCTTTTCAACATTTTTGGTCCTTCCTTGCTTTTTGAAGGGTAATGAATTTTCACTGCCGCAAAGCGAAGATAAATTCTATTTTTTAAGTTATGTAGGTATTCAGGCTCTATCTTGCGAGGTGGATTAAAACTATTCAAACTTTTAAACCCCTCCAGTGTGATGGGATTAGGTTGTTTAATCAATGAGCGCAGTTTCCTTGTCCAACAGGGGCAAAAAAAAGACATGTATACGTGTAGTAAAAGGATGCATTAACCAGTCCTCTACATTATTAGTACAGTGATTAAGCAAAGTACACCCACATACCTTGTAGGATTACGTGAAGGAGCCCAGAGAATACATATTACCACCAAAAGAGAATATGCAAGCATAGCCCAAAATGCAGGAATAATCCAAGCAATTCGCCAAAGCTCACTCAGTGGATCAGTTGCATTAAAATACAGCTGTGAAAAAAGAGCATAAGCTACAAGGTGAAGAACAACGCATTTGCGGATCTTTATTGATTAAAGAGTAAAAAGTAATACTCCCTCCCATTCACAGGGATTATATCATTAACTGAATATATATGAGTATTTTATTCAAATAGTATGATTCCAGTGAAAAGGAGGGAGTAACTAATAACTATGGAGCAATCAATAAGCATATGCAAACTTACCTCATAGCCAATCCAAGCTATCGAAAGCACCACAAAAATTGCAAGGGAATTCGTAAATTTACGATAAAGCTCTAACTTAGCTACACTCCTTCGCATCTGAATATAAAATTTCACAAAGACAAGGACAGGTAACGTATATTAAAGCCACAAAAACAAAGCAATCACTGTACTTAATAAGACAAATTTCAGCCTCCAATGCATAAATATCATAGTTAAAATCTACAGGAAGGACATTTGTGGGTGAGAGAGGAATTGATTCCTGAGTTTTGCTTCTTTAACATTGGTTTAAATGAAAACAGAGATCATTCATCATAAAGAAAAAAGGAGAAGTTAATTAATTCGTGGAACCAAATTTAGCAAAAAGTGGAGCTGCAGACATGAAATAAGTAGGAGAATGTACCTGAAGTTTTTCCAGGGTATTTGACAGAGCAGAGAAAATCCACAAGATAGAGCATGTGTCCAAAAAGACGACAGGTAAAACTAGGACCAACTTTGTTTTACCGGAGAAATCATTGATATTGCCCAAATGTTCATACAGTTCAAGTGCTTCAGAAGCCAGAAAGTAAACAGATCCATAGAGTAGTACCTTCGACGTAATTGCTCCTAAAGTTGGTTTCACTACACCATAACCCATGGAAACAACCAAAAGGAGCAAACGAGAGAGTGTCTTTTTAACTGCAGTGAATGTTACTGCCCACATAGTAACACCCATTGGTCGAACACCAGTCGAATTCAGATTTGAATAATCAAAATACCAGAATGCCATTTCAAGCATACCAAGGGCAATCAGCGTTGTGATGTGATAGTGCAGCTGTATAACATCTTTCCAAAATTGAACAAACCGCAGAAGCCATCCCAGCCCAAGCACAAGGTATGCTAGAGACATGAAACCGTAAAATGTCATCAAAGGAGTCATTTTTCCAGGCAAATATCCATCCGGATTCTTCCACACAGTTCTTCCGCTTATTGTCGTCCCAGTTAGTGTTGGATCACAATACATAAAGTACAAATAATACATTCCCGTGCTGCTAATCTCAACAGACTGGAGTTCCATCTTAGCCTCCTCATCGTTCCCTTCAAAGAAAATCTTGATCCTTTTAGGCCAATCAGGGTTATCCGGGTTTCTATGTATTATTACCTCACCTATCTTGCATTGCCTCTCACTGGCAAGAGTCTTATTGCAGCAGATCGCATTGGTTTTAAGATACCCTCCACCAATCCTTTCTCTGTCTTTCACCTCCACTATGATAGCTTCTACTGCACTCGTAAGTTGCTGCATATCATTTTGCTTGTCAGCTGACTCCTTCGTTCTCTTAAATGTAACAGATTCAAATCTGAAAAACAACCACCCCAAAACACAATTATAATGTTCGTGTACCAAGTCTCAATCACAACTGTTTACCAACTAAACAGCCTCAAATATACAAGAAACACAGAACACGGGTGAAAAAATATATAAGCGTCCAATATTTTCACAGTAATAGCTGATTTACGTCTCAAATAGTAACTAAGGGCATAGTCTGACTAAAAATAGTAAGGCATCTAATACATAAGGATAATGAACTAATGTAACAGCACCTAGAAACATTCCCTCCTACAAAACCCCTCCATCAATATTACAGTCATGTACATACGCCAAACTAAAAATAGAGTATGCCACCATTTCGTACGAATGCCAAAACATCACAGTGACTGATCTAATATTGAGATATATGAAGTATCAAGTTTGATACAAAAAATCGCCCAAAAACCTTAAAAACCAATACAATGCATACTGTCTCGTCCAAGCAAGTGGCGGATTCACGTTCCCTGACTTCCCTTTCCTCCATTTAGCTACCCAAAAAAAATACACACAAATTATTTACCTCCAAAGGAAGGGCTAGTGCTTGCTTGGTAGTTGGTACGCCCTCGTTCATTTTTCTTTTTGGGACTTTCTAACCAACTGTCCAACTCTATACATTTCCACTTATGGGTAAATTTTAAAGTGTAATTAACAAAAAAAACATCAACAAAAGCAAGAGGTCTATGGGTTCACTTGCATCCACTAACCATCTTCATCCACTTGTCATATTTCACATATATACCGTTCGCAGTTGCCCTTTCTTAAAACTTGTATATTACTTGGAAGTGTAATAAATCAAAATGTGTTACACTTCCATCTTCTCATAAAAATTTCACTCACTTCACTCAACCCTACCCCTAACAAATTTCGTACTTCCAACACACCCAACTCTGAAAATAGGTGATTATTCGGTGTAATTCCTACATAACGACGGCATCATTTCGAAATGGAAATTACGTAGATTGGAATACATCGTCTCCTACAAGATTGGCCGAGTTCTGTTACTATAACAAAGCTGATCTCATTACAGTTGGCATAATCCAGAACCAAGCTAATCGGTTCTTACAGAAACTCATTTCGATTGTTCGATTACCTAATATCCCGCACAATAACACCATTCAAATTGCATTGATCAGTTCAAGATAATCACAATCACACTTAATAATCACTAAATCAAACAAAAAAAACAATCAAAACAATGT